>JALDNG010000749.1:0-91047 GCA_024349245.1 Neodontobutis hainanensis
AGATATTTTGTTCTTCTAATTAAATCAGATTATCTATGGTTAAAATAATGCTTATTCCAGGTAATTCTGAATCATCTGTCAACGTTTTTGAAATAACAGCAAAAAGTTGAAATATTTTATGTGATTGCTTCGATTAATAAGCATGGAAACCTGAAACAAAATATTCAAGAACGAGCAGTAATTGATGAAGATTTCAAAGAATCTATAATTGAAATTATGTAATCTTGCATGTTCCAGGAAATTTCGTATCCGATTTTGATCATCGATATTGCAAGAAATCATCTTTATCGTGAGCTAGCTGAAGTAATCGCAAGGCGCTGACCAAATATATGTTGACATACTACCAAACTTTAAATTAAATCGAATATGTATTTTTGGTTTGGAAGAACTTGGTAATTCGTGACCAGGATATGAATGAAATAGAATTGAAGGCATTAATTTTCATAAAATTTAAATAAATTACACCAGATCAGTGACAATGGTTAAAATAGAAAAAATATATGTCATCCTGTATCGATTATCAGCACGAAATAATTTTTGAATAACATTTTATTTTCAAATTTTTATTTTTAATTTTGTTTTATGTTCGTATTCAAAATGATGTTTAAAAAGATAAAATTTTTCACGTTTTGTGTTTTATTTAATTTAGATTGCACGACAATTCTCATCAAATAGATACAATTAAAATATCAAATTATTGAATTTTCATCATTTAAAAATTATTTTATTAGATTTATTAAGGTTAAATCATTTTCAAAATTTATTCTGTAATTTTTTTATCATAGAATGATTATCTGCTGATAAAAATTTTAACTTTTATGACCTTAAAATAAATGATTCATATTTATTTTGTAAATTGTATTCCATAGGTAAAAAATTATAAGTATGTATAAAATCCTAGAAAATAAACAAAGTTTATCCCTTATAATAGAAAATACACGAAAAAGCAGTGTTGAGAAATTGAAAATAAAATGATAATACAAATAATAAAATTGAAAACACATTTAATTTATGAATATATTTTTTTAGATTTTTAATGTAAATTTTTATAACAATCAAAATTATTTATATTTTCTTAAGCTTTTAATTAAAATATAATTTCATTGATTATTTTTATTTTCCCATTTACTATTTATGATTACATAAAATAAAAAAGATTTTATTTGTTTTATTTCAAATATAATTGTAAATTTAAAAAAATTTGTTCGCTATTATCTCATTTGAAAAATATGATAAATTTAATTTATTCAACGAAAATAAATGTAACGTATTTTTGGCTTATGTTATGTTCTGGTGTTAATGAATTTTAATCAAAAATTATCTACATTAAAATTTTATCCGTTAATCAAGTATTTTTGATATTTTAACTTAATCAGGACATATAATTACAAAAACTCAAAATTCACAATTAGAGAATTATCATATAAAATATTTACATGAAATTACATCTGACATATGCGCTTTCGCTTTAATTTAATTTTATACATGATAAAATGTATTTGTCAAATTAATATTTTAAAGATATTTTTGATATAAAGATCATTATCATATAAAAACATCAATAATTTGAGAATCTGAAAGAGTAAATATTTTTCACGTCAAATATATTTAACGTTTGAATCTTTTAAAAATATTTTCTTTTGAATGTATTTTTAAGCAATCGAGATAGTATATATTTTTTCAAACATACCCACAACACTAAAAACGAAATTTTATAATCTATACATTCTTTTATCAAATAAAAATTTTTTATTGGTCTTTCTATTAAAAATCATTGTAGGTTAACAAACATAGGCTAGATTAATTTTTATTAATGTAGTCACATGATCAGACTATATTGGGTGGAGACAAAGGGATTGCTTTATCCGACTTCAAGATTCCAGTTCTTTCTCGAACAACCGATTCCAGGCTATGGATACTTCGTTTCGAGACCTTTGCAACAGCACAGAATTGGGATACAACAAGACAGTCGTTTATCGTTCCCACTTTCTTTGATGAGCATCTGCTTGACGCTTATTCAAAATAAGAGGTTTAAAAGATGCCTCAATCTGGAATAAAATGGAATGCTCTTAAGAAATGGATCTCCCAAGAAGTCAAACCCATGGGGGACACATCCTTTCATTTCGCCCAATTTTCAAACTCGAAATTACGTCCAGCACAGAGGGTCCAGGATTTTCGCGGAATTGGACCTTCAATTAACATATAGGATGCCTTCACTAAACCCTGAGGATAAAAGCTTTATGGTCAAACAGCGCATCCTCCAATCTCTCCCATCGGCCATTGCTACTCAGCTCAGATTGTTTTGAGACCTACCACACACCGATTTATGCATCAAGGCAGAAATTTTGTTTGCACCTGCACACGTAGCGACTGTTGAGACGGAGTTTTCATAACCGAAACAGTGGATGGCTGTAATCATGCCTAAGAAAGACTATCAAAAGAAGTCAAAACATGATAGAGAGTCAATCGAGAACAAACTCGCGACATTGATACTCAGAGACCAACGTAATCCCAACGTTCCTACAGCGTATGATAAATGTGGAGCAGCCAGTCATCAAGCACGTGTATGCAAAGGCCTTGTCATATGCCTACTGTCGTCTTCAAGGTCACGTTAGAAGGATATGTCCGAAACTGAAATCTGCTAGATCTACTTCAAAAATATTTTAATCGTCGTTTTGTCATTCTTCTTATTCTTCTCTTGTAAGTTGCCCACGAGTGAATGTAACTATACTGCCCTCAGCAAAAATAGCGGCTCTTGTAGATACAGGATCGTGCATCTCGCTTATCGACTAATCCGTTGTACAAGGAGAAATATCCCCGTTAGATACTAAAATATTCACAATGGTAGGAGAACTTATAAACGTAATTGGTCGATGCAAACTTTTGATAAAAATAAATGATCTGGAAACCAACTGAGACTTTGAGGTTGGTGAAAAATCAAATCAAAAAATGATAATAGGTCGAGATTTTATTGCAAAGCATGAACTAATAATAGATATATGCTCACTCAATATCACCATGACAAAAACATAAAAAAGTGTTTTGCAACTACTGAACGTCCCTTAGAGTCATTCAAGATATAATAGAATGTTTCCACGATGTGTTTGCATCATCCGAAGACGACTACGGATTTACCGATACAGTCCGCCACAAACTTATCACAGAGAATATTAACCCCGCTGTTCAAGGCCATACAGAATATCCGCTTCTCTCCAGGAAGAAATAGCCAGTCAGAAACAAACAATGCTTGATCGAAACATAATACGGGAAAGTAAAAGCCCGTGGTGTGCACCGGTAGTAGTGTGAAAAAAAGAACGGTAATCGGATCTGCGTAGATTTTCGAAAACTGAACGGAAGTAACAGTGAAAGACCAGTATATACATTACCTCTTCGAGATAATTTATTCGATCGTCTTAAAAGCAAAATATTTTTCAATACTAGATCTCAAAGCAGGCTACTGGCAAATCGGCCTTGACGAATCGTCTAAAGAGATAATAGCCTTTTGTCCGTGGTTAGGGGAGGTTTATATGAATTTAATGTTCTCGTTCGGCCTATGCAACGCGCCAGCTACTTTTCAAAGGTTGATGGACAATCTTTTTCGGAACTCTTCAAACACAGCAGTTTATCTCGACGACATATTGGTATATTCATTCTGTTTGGAGGAACATATTAAACACTTTAAGGAATGTTTTCAGAAAATAAGTTTAAACGGTCTAAATTAAATCTCGAAAAATGTAAATTCGCTTTACAAGAGGTTGAATATTTAGGATTAAAAATTTCCAACTCGAGATTATAAGCAGATGGAGAAGGAATTAAGGCAATAAAAGATTGGAATGCACCCTCAAATAAATCGGATTTAAGGTCATTCCTCAGGCGTTGTAACACTTCAAAGGTTCATACCGAACTTAGCCAGACATGCCGCACCGTTGAATAGGTTACTATTAAAAAATACACTTTGGTTTTGATCGAAAGAGCGTGAAGCATCATTTAATGGAATGAAAGTTGCTTTAATTAACATTGGCACAATTGGGCTTCCAGACTTCAAAAAAAAGTTTTATCTAAGTTGTGACGCTTCAGAAAAGGTAATCGGAGCTTGCCTTTTCCATAATAATGAGGAATTTTAATTCCTGTCGCTTTTACAAGTCAAAGCTTGATCCATGCTCAACGCAACTATGCTATTATTGACAAAGAACTCAACGTAATTGTTTGGGCTGTTCGATTATTTAAGCATTATCTCTACGGGTCGAAATTCACGTTGAAAACTGATCATAATCCCTTACTACGTTTAAAGAAAATGAAGGATATCAGAGGTCGACGAGCCCGTTGGATCCTTGAACTAGAGCAATTCGACCTCGACATCGAATACGTTAAGGGAACATCTAATATAATCGCTGATGGCTTATCCAGGTCGATAAATGCAATTAAAATAATGCCATATATTAATATAAGGGTTGAACAAAAAAAAGATAAAGTTATCAAGATACTCGTCAACCACTTAACAGGAACCAAAACCCTCACAAACGTTGTGCAGTCTTCTTACATGGATTGATTGTTAAAATTCAAAAATAACTTAATTGTTGATCATGGAATCCTATATCACATAGACCACAGAGGACAGAAACCAGTTATACCAGAGGCGATGAAGACATCTATCCTATCATTAGTAAATGATAAAATCCTTATTCATATGGGCATTAACAAATGCGTTGATCTTATAAAGAACCAATGCTACTGGCCTGGTATTGATCAGGATACATCAGACTATATATCACGATGTTTAACCTGTTCTCTTAATAAATCAAAAAATTACACTCCAAAGGCTGAGCTTTGCCCGATAGCTGTCAATCAGCCCTTTAAGTTGTGGGAAGTCGATTTTATCGGGCCGCTTACCTTATCAAACAACGGAAACCGCCATATAATCGTCTTCATTGACCACTTTTCAAAGTGGATTGAATTACAGGCTGTGCCAAACCAATCAGCAGATACGGCAGCACGTTTTTTCTCCCTTGTCGTTTCTCGATTCGGAATTCCAGACCAAATTCACTCTGATCAAGGTTCAGCCTTCGAATCAAGTCTATTTCAGCATCTGTGTACATATCTCGGGTCACACAAAACACGAACAACTCCATACCACCCCATGTGTAACGGGCTAGTGGAGCGATACAACAAAAAAATCAAAGAAGCAATTAGGAGTCTTATTCGCGAAGATTCGCCGACGTGGGATACATTCCTTGACTGCATTGCGTTATCGCTAAGGGCAAGTGCGAGCCGAACTACCAAATACACTCCAGCAGAGATAATTTATGGTAAAAACATTAAGACTTCCTATTGACTTAGTTTTCTCGGAGCATCAAAGTGAAAACTCAAAGAACAACCAACACGAATATGTCACAAAATTAAAGAATATCATGAAGGATATTCATGGAAAAATTTCAGAAAACACAAACAAAAGTATCGAAGCAATGAAAAGTTATTACGACAAAAATATGACGTCAACGTTTTACAATGTCGATGATTTTGTCCTTATGAAAAAAATATCTCGAGGAACACTAGAACCAATTTTCGAAGGTCCTTTCAGAGTTGCCGCAAAAAGACACCCTGTATATGAGCTAACTTACCTTTACGACCCAGACCGCCGCATAAAAACTCATTTCAACCGCTTAGTCCTCTGCAATCTGCCGGAAGAAAATCCAAACACTGGTCAGCTGCCACCTCCGTAACAGAACTAAGAAGATCGGAAAGAATCGCGCGGAATGCAGTCTTATGACCCGTGGGAGGGAATAATGTAGTATAACAGACATGCGCGTTATTAATTATTATTAATGTTGTCTTATGATTATACTATAGTAACAGACTTGAATTCTTCATTATCTATAAGTGTATAAACTATGGTTTAGGAAAATAATAAAAAATTTTGATGCCCCATTTTTATAGCCATCAATAAATCTGTTCACTTTAGAGAAAAATTTTCATTAAAAATGAATAAAAGTAACAATTTTTCAATGAATGTAAAATTCATTTATGAAATCTATTCTTCGATAAAGAATATCGAGAATATTTTGAAAAGCTCTGCTAAAATGCAAAAAAAAATTATGGTAGAATTTTTGAAAAATATCAATAAATCATCCGTTAAAAAATATATGGATTATTAATTATAATTTGATTTGTCTGGAATAATACTTATTATATTATCAAGATTATAACTTTTGTTTTTAACTCAAATTTATGTGTTAAATAAAATGAATATATTTTTGCTTAGTTAAAAAGTTAGATCCCTTCGTTTTCCATTTAAAATACAGTAAACGACTCTTGCCGATAATTATAATTTACATAAAATTTTTTCAAGTATCTGAATTTTTCTCATTACAATAGTATCAACGATGAATTTACAAAAAAATTATAGAATATCATCATTAAATACTGGTTAAATTCCATATATTAAGCCTTTAGCGCAAAGTCGAAAAAGTAAATACAGTTACTGCCGTCAAAACACGGATTATCACACCAATATATAAACAAAAGGGACCTTCTAACAATAGACTTTCGAAATATTATGTCAAATTAGCATTCAAAATTTTTTTTACCTGTAAACATGACATCACTTTGTAACTACCAGTTTTATCCTTAAATTATCTTGATATAATTTTGATTAAAGGTATTGGAGAAGAACGACATTTCTCAACCCTAATTTGGAGCGTGTACTAAATCTATAATGTTAAAGAAGATTAAATTGATCGTATTTACTTTGAAGCAAAAATATAAAAACTATATAATTTGAATGAAATTGACCATATTATAAATTTTATCCTTGAAACTTAAAATCCATGATGAAGAATGGTAAAAAATTCTCCTCCCACTAGTGGTTGGAATCATACAGGTGTACGATCAAAAATTGCATCACCTATGAGTCATATTTCGATTTGAAAAGTGACTATTTTAGAAATTTATAATCTGCACTTTCTTGAGTGCAATATTTAATGCAAGTGGTTTCGCGATCATCTAAAAGATGTCGATACTTATGAAACACAGCGAAAGAACAAATTCTAACAGGATTTTTCCATTTTATGTAAATGGTGTTCGGAATATAAGGGAAAATCGTCAAAAATAAGAGGGAAACTGTGTAGTCTGTCAAATAGATGAAAGTCTATTTTGAAAAATACTAAAAAATCATCAAGGAGGAGCAACGTAAAATGAAAGCTAGATCTTAGTATTGCTGGTGTATCTTTAGCCATGTAAATATAAAATAAAAAATTGTGCGAACAGTACAAATGCTTCTTTAATTTCAAAAACTCAGTAAATTTTAAGAGTTGAAGCAATTTTACAAAGTGATAAATGACGCTTATAACAGTGAAATTAAATATTTTAAATATTTTTATGAGTATTGGAATCAAAGCATGTATTTTATTAATCCTAGAATATCTATGAACATTCAAAAATTGAATAAAATATGGAATAAATAAATTAAACACAGTATTTTAAAATGATTTGCCGAAAATGATGAATTTCGCGAAATTATACTGAAAATAAAATAATTTAAACACTTAAAAAAATTTTTTTGGGCGATTTTATAAAATTCTCTAAATTTAATAAAAAATTTTGTATTATGCCAGAGTGTTGGAAATTTTTATTTCCCCTTTATAATATTGATGTAACTTAAGGTAAAAAATATGAATGATTGTATCAAGAATGAATTTAATATTAAAGTTTAAGAATATCTAGCAGCGGGTAAGCAGGTAATGAATAATCATAGAAAACAAGGTTATTTGAAGAGAACATATTTCTCATACGCTGAAAATCTCAAGTAAATTCGTGAGTTTTAACATAAACACACATCTGAGTGCCTGGACAATATTTTTCTGTTTATGAAAGATCTTTGAAATATAAAACATAGGTCAGTGGAAGTATGATAACTGACGTTCTGAAATGTCAACATCAATTCAAAAAGCTAAATGCATAAGATCTCGTTTATTGTATGATACAGAAAAATCTAAGAAATTCACGAATTTATTCCAAAAATAAGTGCATAAACTCAGATCCAAACTGTTAATTGTTCAATCAACACGTGGAATTATGTTGTTAGATTGTAGCCTCGAGCACCTGGTCGACAGATTAAACAGGATTGATTGATGAGTTTGAACATGGTAAACATGTCAAACTTGAGTAAAAAAGAGATATTTTAAGTAATCTGGCAATAAGGGCTCGTGTGGTGTTTAAGAGAGAATGAGAAGTGTTTTGTTGTATCGGTAGATAATGATCCAGTTAATCTAAGATAAATTTTGCCAATAATTTGCCAGGTATAACAGCTATTTCAGATTTCTGCTGAGCAGAAAAGATTTAATTTTAATGGATCACGCGCATTTAACCGTCAACTATTCGCTCAATTTCGTTGGGAAAAATATTTCAAAATATTTTAAAAAGTCCACGGGGTAGAAAAGCGATATCTTCAAAACATCCGCACACACCTTTAAATACAACACCTCAAAATAACAAACAGCATGTTTGGAACAATGCAAATACTGTTTATCGTCGTCTACATGACATATATGATACAGTTTATTTCCAAAATAACTAGTGATTTATAATTAGCTTGAATACATAATAATTTTCCACTATTTATTTAACCTGGCCATATTATAAACTACACTACACGTGAATTAATATCGTCGAGAAAGTGCTATTTTATATACTTTTCAAGTAACTGCGCTGAATAAAAATGTTTTTATAGCTGAATTTAGTTGAGGAAACGAACAAATTCAAATTGTGAAGTTCACTTCAACGTGCATTATCTAATATACGATCAATTGAGCTCTATTCACAAAGAAAGAATTTATTTCGTCAAAAAAGGATATTATTTCCACAAAAATTTGAATTTACTCAAAATAAATGTTAAGAATGGCTTTAATATTGATTACGTCGACTATGTCCGACACCGAATCCCTTAGATAAATTTTTTTGAAAACTGAAGGTAAAATTCTCTCAGATGGTTGTTTACCTCGAGTTACTAGGGCAATTTATCAGCTATTAATTTTTATTTAAATATACCTGAATAATTGGGTCACAATTTCCGTGTCTATCATTCACAACATAAATAATTTAGATCAGTTATTATAAGAATAGGTGCACGAAAAAAGCAGAATGGATCCCTGAATTCATCAGTTAATCAAACCGATTTACATTGAAAATCAGAGGTTGGGAAAAATAAGTATTTCTACATCAATGCAGATATCGATCCACAACCTGCAAAGGTTGAAAATACTTGGAATAGTTCTTTTTATAGCTTTGATTTTCTTGTTTCTCTTATCTAAAAGATTTCGAAAGTATTCAAACACGAACCCTTACCAAGAAAATACAATTTTAATATATGGATCATTCTACGATAAAATATTGTTTCCAGATCTCAACAAGGAACTTTGTTCAGCCTTAAGAAATTTTACTGTGATAAGGTCAAATTATTATATAGCACCTCGAGTGGTAATTTTACATTTTGATCAACTGGATAATTTTTTAGCTGAGCATAAAAAACTCAGCCATGAGAAGAAACCCATCATGGTATTATACACGATGGTAAGTCATTGAAATCATAATAGGAGCCACCTTATTCCGTACAATCCAGATGCGATTTGACCAAAGCCAGCAAGTATTTCCATATATGGACAGCTTCGTATCATAGATCAAGCTACTTCAGGTCGACATACTGCCAATATTCAAAGAAAACAGAAGTCACAGAAAATGTTGACTTTCTCGAGGAAGAGTTCAATAACCGTAAAAACGCAGCCCTCTCCATCATTTCAAACTGCGACACAAAGAATTCTATAAGGCTTTCGTATATAAACTCGCTTAAGCGCCATTTTATTGTGGATACACTAGGGAACTGTTTTTCACACAAAATAAGTTCTGGAGCCCAATATAATCTTTTTAGAAAATATAAATTTTATTTGTCCTTCGAGAATTCTATTTGTGAAGATTACGTAACTGAAAAATACTGCGCGCCTTTGCATTATGGAATTATACCTGTTATTATGAGCCCAAAGTATAATTTGAAAAATTATATTCCTGGTTCATTTATCAATGCCTTTGATTTTTCAAGCCCAAAACATTTGGCAAAATATCTTTACCTTGTTTCGCAGAATTTAACACTTTATAAACGCTATTTTGAATGGAAACGTGTCTATCAACTGTCGCACTTTGAAATAAACAGTCAACCCTGCCAAATGATAGAAGAAGCTTCGCGGGCAATTAATTCATACGCTGTGGAGGATTTTAATATTTATAGACTCGGAGATGTTCGGTATTGCATGTCAGTAGATGAACAACATCGAATTTTAAATAGGAATTAATATCTAAAAATACTTTTTATTTCTTAACTTAAAAATTTTGAACCCAAACATTTCCGTATGATTTGCTTTTCTATTTTTTGAAATATTAGTTGAGAGTTTAATATAGCGTTATTTATATGTTTATATTCACAAAATCTTAAGGTGATTCAATATTTATTTATATATTATACAGCGATGGGAATTTGAAATTTTTCGAAGAAAAAACGTGGAAGAAAATGACAAAAATTTTGTTTATTTAAAAAAAAGAACAAATGAATAGGTGTTACCAGTAAATTAAATCTGAGTGTCTGCGTATATTAAATATATCCAATTTTGTAAATACAGCTTTCATATCAGAATTATAATTTATCTGCATTTTACAGTTGCCAAATGCATAACTTAAATCGGTTCAAACAAATAAAGTTAAACCCGGAGAAGAAATGATTTTTGACGCCTTTGAGATTTTATGAAACAAAGAGTCATAATAAAAAAGTTTTCCACATCTATTCTTAACCGAGAAAATAGCTACTAACTTCAAATATCGTATTATATCCTTATTGGAGCCTTCCTAGACTTTTGTTATCTTTCATATTAGGTTTTATGAAATGAATTATCGAGCTTAAAGCCGTAATATGGTTTATATTTGCATTACTCTTTATTTTTATCAACAGACCTTCAAATTCGAACCTCAAATTGACAAATTCTTCTCTTTTGCGCATGCGATTATCATAAATATACATCTGTTATATTTAAAAAGTTCATAAAAAAAATCTTGAATGTAATAAAAATATTTGCTTATCATAAACAGAAGAATTCATTCTATCCTATAAAGACTCATCTGATTCCTTCCCATACAACAAATTTTCTAATTATTTTTAATTATAAATATATTCTTGAAAATTTAGTCAAATTTAGATTTATCATCGGTTGCTATATAATATCTATTTAAAGAAGAATTGGCGAAAATCATTAAATTCAAAAAACGAAAATTCACGAGTGACATAAAACTTTTATGTTGCTTCCATTATGTATTTTGTTTGAAAATAAAATTCAAAATTCAAATTAGAAATTCAAAATTTGGCTAATATTTCTTTGTTTAAAAGAATATTAAAAAAATTTTCTCATTTTATAATTTCATTAGTTCTCATGATTACGTGTAAGTCTGGAAACATTGGAAAATTCGAAGCTATTATGAAAAAAGGATAATTTTTAATTAGATAAAAATAAAATTTCCCATAATTGAGGAGTCTTCGATTTAAGTTATGAAATGATGTAATAACCGAGATCAATGTCTGGCTTTCTAGTAGTTCAGGAGAAATAGAATTTGAATGGATTGTCTCAGTAAGAAAAGCAAACACTGGTCAAGATAATTGATTCAATGTTGCGATGAATTTATTTTCTGCACTTCTATCTCTCAAAGTTTCAATAAGAGTAATAAATAGGACTAACTAAATGATAGAATAGTAATAAGATTCGATGAAAATCTGATACAAAAGGATTATTGAACAATTTTTACATATGGTCCCTGAAATATGGCTTCAGTGTTGAGAAATCTGTTATCTTTTATATCTAATGGAATAAAAGGCATATAAGACTCTTTTTTTCGACTACTTAGATATAATAATGCATTTTCTTGTTTATGAGTTTTAAAATAAGACTTTGACAAAGCCGAACCAATAAAAACGGGTAATTCATAATATTGGAGATGTTACAGACAAAAAGTCATATTCTCTGTTTCAATATTCATCTTAATTTACAGGTTTGCCAAATTTACCAAAATATTAGGATAAAATTCAAAATAAATCTCATATTTATTTATTTATTTTAATCTCAACTAAAAGATATTAGATGTTACCAAATGTAGTCTAGATAAGTCCTTCGTTTAATTATTTTTGAAACTCTCAGGTTTGCTTGTAAGGCTGAGATGGTGGGTGATAATTTCACTCGTTACTCCTTTCGAAACGTTGACATTAAATTATACTGTTTATTACTTTCTTTAGATCCCTTTATAAATTAACTGCGTTGATTTTAAATTTAGTTATTTTCAGTATTTAGAAAATTTTTGTTTACTTAACCTATTTTTGGAATCAAGGCGATTTTCTTCTGATGTCTTCTGACACATTCCTACTTGATTTGTCAAAATTGTGGAAATAAATTTTTAATCAGATAATATTATGATTATCGTCAGCTTAGAGCCAATGTTGATAAGAGGAGGCGGCACTAATGAACGGAGGACAATGAGATGATTTGGGTCAGTAAAATTATCAAACTACCTAACAACCGGTGTTTACACTTCGAAAGAGGGCATTGGCGTTGAACGCTTTAAGGAGATTGACAAAAAGGAAGAATATGTACTTAAACTTTCTTCGAAAGAAGTTCTTATATGTTTCCTCATTCTCAATTCATAAAGGGGCCAATTATCTTCAATATAGATAATCATTGGCTCATTCTTTTCAGATCTACTTCGATTTTTTGTCCATAATTGAACACGATCGTCTAAATCTGCTAAATTATACCAGAACTATCCAAACTGAAATTATTTTGATGGAATATTTGTTAAAATATCTAATATAAACCGTTAAATCTGACCCTAAACAAGATTTTGGCATCCTCGTTTTCATAACTGTGAATACAACACTTTTATAATTTGACTTAACATAAATGGCAGGATGCATTTTAAAAGATCAAATATTTTATTTTCATTTATAGACTTCGATCTGATCGGATGAATTGTAATTATTTGAATGTGCCATCTGTACTCTAGTTTCCAGACAAATTTGTCGTTTTACTCAAATAATCCGTCAATTCCATCTAACTACCACAATATTTAACTTTTCTTCACTATTTCCTACTTTAATATTTTTAATTTATAATATATAAGTTCGTTGTGATATTACGATTTATAGAAAAAATAAAATTTTTGGATTTATTTAGACAAAACAAATCTTTACTTAAAGAAAATGTAATAAATATAAGTTACCTCTATTCGAGATAAGAGAATATATATCACCTATTTACGCAAATATTCGTAAAATTACTCCTCAACAAAAATTAAGAATTTTATTTGTTAATCCGAAACGTTTAGGTGGTCTTATGACTCTTCCGTATCTGCTGATATGGAATTTTACATTAATACTTTCTGGACAGTCCTCGACAAGAGTTGTCCGGATTCTCACAGTTGGTGAGATTATATCCTTTTTTGTCCTTCTTATTTATCGATTTGATAATTAATCCGTTCCCTCGCTAAATTGAAACGATTTTTATGGATTTTTTATTTTTTCCATCGATGGACAGAAGTAAATTGAGCTCAGAGACAGAAAAAATGGGGAACGGACTCCTCTAGGCAGCTGAAAACTTTCTATAGCATAATAACAGTCGTCTTTTAGGTAATTTATTCACACTTTGTCTCCGGTATTGAATCTTTAATCATAACACTCGCAGTCATTATTATATTTTATGGTTTCTTACTTCTCTCATCATGTCTTTCACAATTTTGAGTGATTTTTAAGATGATAACTTTCCAAAAGTTAAGTATCTTCTTTGTTCCAACCCAACACAGCATCTAACGGTAGAATAAGTGGCTATTTAAATTTTATTTCCTACTGCTATACCCCAGTTGTACCATTTTTAATAATGCGGAAAGCGAAACATAGTGATGACGAGCTATCAGGCCATTCATCGTCGTTCTGAATTGATTTAGACACCATTTGTATAATTGTTCGGCTGACACTTTCATTGATACCATTTCCTTATGGATGGTATGGCATTGTTCTTATATTGTTTATATTAAGTGAATTTTCCCCGTTTTTAATTAAATCGGATTCGAAATTAAATCTCATCCTGTGAGGAGGCAATTAGGAAAACCAAACAAATTCAAAAAGTGCTTCAGAAAGTGTTATTTAACAGCTTTAGCATCTGCCTGTCTAAGTTAAAATGCTGTGAAAATATTTGAATTGTGGTCACTTATTATAAAAATATTACGGAATTCTCTAACTCGTGGTAAAGGCCCGATAATATCCATCGTCACAAACTCTTCCACCTTTGGTGATTCAATGGATTTTAGAGAAGCTTTAGTCAAATATCTAACGATTATTATGAATGCTACATCAATGATAACAATAAATCAAATTCTCTATATCCTTTCTCATATTCGGCAAGAAAAATTTTAACATAATTTAGTCCTCAGTCTGCTTAAAACAAGTGTGAACCATGTAGTAGTAGACAGTATTTAACCATCGAAATTAAGTTATTATGGTATTACGACTTACAAAAATTTTGATTTTGGTTTATTATATTTTCTAAAGAGTATCCTCTCAGGTATACTTTAGCAATTTTTAATATCTAGCAAAGTCTTTATTATCAAATTTAATTCGCTCTGATTATTTACAGCGTCCTTTTCTATATAACACGTCGTACCCTGTTTAGATTTTTCTCCTTTAGTTGCTTAGATATGAATTCATTCTTGCTCAAAACAGAAAACTATTCGTAGATATTTACTACCAAGCACGACCAAGATAGACCATCTGCATTTGAAAGATACGATCAAGGGCGAAACAAAATCTCGAAATCAAATTTGTTCAAAAATTCCATCCATCTAGCCAATTGCTCCTCCTGGTAAGAATTTATAATAAAACTGTCTTATGGTTTGGGATCAAAATGTATTTTAAAGATGAACACCAATAAGGTATGGGTTGAAAATTTTAATTCTCCATATAATATCCAAAACCACTTTTTTGTCGTTGCGTAGTTTTTCTCACTCTTTGACAAAGAGCGAACTGTGAGTTTTATGACGTATTCTCCATTTCCATTAAATTGGCTAAGAACCGTCGAAGAGCTCTTGTCCTTACATCACAGTCTTAAATGAAGATTTTTTCTCAGTCAGGGTAATGATACAATGGAGATTACATTACATTGGATACTATTTTCTCCAACGAGGTGTAATGAGGTTCTGTCCAATACCATATCTAAGCTTTTCGAATGATATCACGTCCTATAACTTATGAGTTTGCTAAATTTTTGATAAAAATTGTCTATCATAAGAAGTAAATTTAAAGAATGAAATTAGATCCTTTCTGCAATTAAGTTTTTTCCACTCCGAGATACCCTTTAAATTGTCGGGTCTGTCGAAATATCTTGTGCAATTTTCACAAACCCAAGGTATTTAATATCAATTTTAAAGATGAGCACTTCTCCTTTCCCATTTTAAGGTTGAGGGATTCGATGATAAATAGCACTTGGAGAATATTGTTCAGATGTTCCTTTTCTTTCTGGTTAAATATTATTGTCCTACAGATATATCAGAAGGCTTTTATTAAGAAATGTAGCTAAACATTCTCTACCACCATTTAAAATGTGGCTGTAACGTTAATAAGTTCAAATGGCACTGTTACGAATTCATAAAATCAAAATGGCGTCGTAAATGCGGGCGTTGACTCATAATTGTTATCAACTTTAATATCCCAGTGTCCAGAGGCTAAACCAAGAATCAAAAAGACGTTAGCTCCCTTTAAGCAATCCAGAGTCTAATAAATTTTATATAGGGGATGGGAATTCGGGATCCAGATCTAGTTAACATTTAGAAAACCATCACATATCACATCTTGGAATTCCCCATTATTCTTGTGTGTTAAAAATAAATGTGATGGCCATGGCTATATACACTTTCTTCTAATTTCAGGGTTAACCGTGCCTTATAACATATTTTTCATGTCGTTTTAATTGTGAATTGGTGTTTTCCTAGATTTAAGTCGAATTGGTTGAGAATTAAATTTAACAATCAAACGTTTATCCCTTTATAAGAGCCGAATTCGAGACAATGGATTGCTAAAACTCTTTTATGGTGAGATAATTTTTGAAAAAGTATTATAGATTTCTGGATATATTCTATAACAGTTAATAAGTTGAGTATCATTGTTTCTCTCCATTCAGGGCATGGTTTTTGTTTTGATAGGAAATGTCGTAAGTAATATATGTGGCCTTTTTAAAAAAACCTGCCAGCAAAACTTTTTAAAGATTTATATTTCATAAAAAATCATTTCCCAAGATACAATCAAAGAAAAACTAACAACAGAATTTAGGAAAAAGATAGCATCTCTGATCTGTATCGTTACCTAGACCATACTGGCGGAATCAATTTTATCATCGTTCTCGATTTTAATATTTACTTTGACCGTATGCAGTGTGTAAATTGCCTTAAACATTTGAAAAAATCCTACTTTAAAAGAGAGATTTCAGAACCCTTTGTCGATTATACGTTGTCTATCCACCATTGATTCTTCCACGATCGTTGTTTGATTTTTTTCTATAATTACTAGAATTTCCGTATTTATCTGAAGTAGAAGATAAACAATATAACCACCTTTTAGAAAATCGGCAATTCCTGGCTAAATGTCTCTTTGTACCAGAGCCGAAGCAGACATTCGAGCTCTTATTAAAACCTACATTATACATCTGTGGAGACAACTCGGGAGATTTCTTAAGACGGTCGATCACTGATCTGTTCTCCTATAGGCAGCACAAACCCTGTGTCGAGGTGTAGATTCGTTTTTTACTCACAAATTGGGTGCATCCCAAATGGTTTGGACACATGCATTTGAATCAGTAACATAAAGGGACTGGTCTTCGAGTCCATTCGTCATGGTAGAAATGAGGAATGCATGATCAAGCTCATTTGTCATTGATTCAGATGCAAGCTGGATGATTGACGATACATATTCTCGAAAAAACTGCATCGACAGTTTTCTGACATCTAGGAGCTGCGTTGAGTGCACGCGCTTATCTTTAACTGGTAAAAATAGGTTTGAAAATTTTTAATTAATTCGTCGTATTTACATTTGTCCCTCTTCAATGTTGTGCCCTCATTTTGCCCTTCTAGTTCCAATGCAATGACCAGGGTATTCTTCCTTTCTTCGCCTAAAATTCCATCCATTCGACATGCCAATTCGATCTTTTTGATCTCTGTAGTAAAACATTTCAAACCTAGAGGAGGAATCTTGTTGTTGTTTCATCCAGACAATTAAATTGTAACTCCCATTTATTCGACGTAAGGTAATATACATCATCAATCTAAGACAATCCTAGTTTCACAAGTTGTTAAAAAAGTAACAATATTCAATAATTGATAGATAAAATTTAAAAATAAAAGATTAATTATGGGATTTTAAAAAGTTAAATCATAAGGCATCACAAAAATAACATCTTTTTATTTCAAAAGAATTCTGAGACCCTGTTGAACACTTTAAATTAAACAATCATATCTTTTTACTCAAATTCGTAGATTGGGGATATTTTGGATTTAATGAGATATTCAAAATTCAAGAGAATAGATATTTTGAAAAATAGTTTATAATTTAAATAAATTATTTTATCATTTAGTCAAAACTTCAAAATTATTTATGAGATTTCAAAATTTAACAGATATAAATTATTAAAAGTTTGTTAATGAAATAACAAGTATTAAAATTTATGTCTATTTGATTATTCTTAAACTTAAGATAGTTATATTATTATATCAATGAAGAAGTGTAAATCCTTTTAAATTATTCATGTGTAAAATCAATAATTATGGAAATTTTTTAAAAAATTTTGATAAACGATCTGGGATAAAAATCTTTTTTAAAATTATGTTTTTTGAATTTTACATAATTATAATAAGCTTGAATCGTGTCTATTTTAAATTTAAAATATACCCATATTTTTTTTCTTTTTCGAAATTAAAAACCTGTTCAAATCTACCATTAAAGCCATTTATTTTTATTTCACTACTTCAAAGAAACATTTAAAATTTCTCAGTTCAAATTTTCTTATCGTTTTTATTTTAACATGGTAGCTTTTGATCTTGATTCAAAAACAATCTAACGCTTGTTAAATGTCAACAAATTATTGTCTTGTTATTCCTTAATGATATAAATCAACGTTAGCTACGAAAATTCTTATATTTTTAATTTTAAATCAACGAAAAAGAGTATTCTCAGTGTTTTTCTCAATTATTCTCGTTTAATTCAACATATATTCGTGGAATTACTAGACTATGATCAATTTAATATTTCCCACATTTTAAAATTTAATTTGTTTAACCTCCATGAATAATTTAAATCAATCTTAAAATATCATTTTAAATTGTATTTTATCGAAAATTTAACTAGCAATATATGTTAACATTCACAATAAACGTTAAATATTATCATATTTAAAGAAAATTATTTCGTATAAAGTCATTTGTGATAAACTATCTTTGACATTCATAGATATAAATATATTTAGTTTGTGTGTTATAAATATGAAATAAAACAAATCAATTTTTCAATTTCATAGTTTCAATGCTTTTATGATTTTAAAAATATGAATATTTAAGTTACATTCTATCAATTTTAGCAGTGAAATTGAAAACTATTTTTTGAAACTCAATTTATATATGTATCGACTTAAAAAAACAAAAATGTCATCTATTTCAATCTAACGATTAGATGAGTAATTATTTCAGCTATCTTTTTGTGAAACTTACTTGATATAACTTGGTCTTGTGTACATTTAAAAATTAAAAAAAACGTGATCGTTTGAAAGTCATATTTTAGTAAACATATTTTTATATTTGTAGAAATGAATATTCCCATCATTTTGATCATTAGTGTTTCAGACCTAAAAAATATAAACATTTTTTAAAGATTTCTTTTTTGTATATTAATGCATAGACAACTAGTTTTCAATATTAACTGGGAAAGTTGAAAAAATATTCAAAGTTTTGATTTTGGGATCAAGGTATATTTATATTTTCCTCTCATATTGATATATATTGAGAATGTTTGAGGGATTTAAATCAGTATAAAAGATTTTTTTTCAATACAAAATCACATCCTTTAATTTAATATAAAATAAAACATTCTCTAGTTTAATTGTGTATGTTACTAATGTTATTCTGTTTAAGATAGAACAGAAAAATATTTTTTGTCATTAAATATAATATTTTCAAAACATGAATAAATATGCTCCTGATGACCTATCCCTCTTTAATTTTTAAAACATAAATAGAGGATAAGCTTTCAACTGGATTCTTAAAATTTTACGGAGGTTAGAATTTACTTAACTTTAAACCAAAGAGTTTATTGAGAATATTGAAACATAAAAGATAAATCATATAATTTTTAAGGAGTGCTGCAAAATAACCATTATAATGTAAAATACAAGATCATTTCATAATACTTACAAAAATACTAGAATTATCAGAAATGTAAAATATACATGTAAAATTTGTAAATTTTTCTGTAAATATAAATATTGAAGGGATGAGTGAAAATTCTGTCAGTATATTCTTTAATTTGATTTTTCGATTTTATTTTAGGGGATTTATTGGTATTTAAAATGTTTATAGGATACATATAGGTCGATTCTTTAAATTAAAATATGAATTTTAAATTTTAATAAAACGTGTTAAAGCTAAATAAAATTCAAAACTCACCACTGACAAGTTTCTAAATCACATTTTAGAAAAAAACGTTTGAGACTTTTAATCGAATGAAGATAATCGAATTTATGAATACACTGAAATTTTTTGAATCGATACTCTTCGGGTTAATACGTCTAGAGATCATTTTATGAATGTGTATTCAAACTATTTAAGAAATCTTTCATTTATAATATCTAATCCTAGAAAATGAATGAATTTTATCTCAAATATTGAAAAATATCTTAATATTTATTTTATTTGCGTTAATATGAAAAATGTTAAACTGTCATGACTGATATAAATGTCAAGTATGTGACTCCATTGATACTTTTATTATTTAGAAATATATCTTCTGGTACTCAAGAAGTAAAATATAAACTATTTCAATCTTCATTTAAGAGAAACACTCAATTAAAAATTTGTGTAAAGTGAAATTAAAACTTATTTTTTTAAAAATACTTAATTTCTTAAAATAGATTAAGATTTTTGTTCATTTCTAATCGAAAATTATCGAGATAGTTTGTTTATGTAAAATAATAAAAACGATTTGATTGAGAATTTGTGTTGAGAGAAAGTTTTAAGATCAGATGGAACATAAAAAATAATATTCACAACTATCAACAAAAACGGATCGTTCGTGGAGAATTAATATTCTGAGATAAGAAAAAACTTGCATTTGTGAGATTTGAGCATGTAAGTTTTAAAGGCGTATTTTATTCAAAAATTAAATAATATGATGAGGTAAATATTTGTTAAACTTTCAGTTTATTATTTTTAAAATGTTCTTATTTCATATATTTTTGAAATAAGTTTATCAACATGACAAAATATGCCGTCTATCCTTAATCATTTTAGAAAAGTAATTTTTTAAAGATTGTCTAACAAATTAGGAATTCGTAGAGGTAAATTATAAAAATTCGTTCTCATCCCTATATATAAGAATTCGATAATTCTGATATCACAAAGGGAAAATTTATTCTTTGATATCTAAATTTCTGTCAATGTAAATTTTTATGTCTTAAATACTTTTCATTACAATTTGCCAATGTCTCGATTTGATGCCTCGAACTGACTACGATATTATCTAGGAATAGATTATTTGGTGGTTAACTCTATCTTTTGATATTTTCATTCTATGTGAGAAATGAGAATATTATATCACTTAAACAACTACGTAGATATGAGAATAATGTTTAAGTTCTTTGGATATATTTACGATGCTGTATGATAAATCAAAGCTTAATTTGAAAACGAATAAATATAACATTATTTTGATGCGAAAATTTTTATACCCTTGAAATAAATTCATTCTGAATTTATCATATATATGAGCACAGAAATTAGTCCTTGAACAAAATTCAAAATATGTAAATCAAATTTAAATAAATCGAATTAAAATTTATTTAAATTATTGTCATTTGGATCATTTTAAAATCTTTCAAAAATAGTTTGAGACTGCCTCTAATTTAACAATTTATATTTTTATATAATAACCTGGCATAAACGTGTCAAATTAATTTAACTCATTCATTGTCGATATCTTTTTATAATTTACTCTGTTTACAAGTATTGTTAAATATATCGCATAAATTTTAAAGTGTAAATATCATCTAAAAAATATTTCAATAAAACTCATTTTTTACCTCATGTCTTATGCTTAAAATCTCTTCAAGATACTGAAAAATATCATTGATTTAAAAATATTTAATTTTAGTGAATGTATATTTGGTGTTTTTCAAATATAAATTCAATACGTTTAAATTGATACCCTTCATTAATATTTTCATTAAAATTTATCGATTTATAAGTTAATGATGTTTCTTTTAAAAATTAAATTCAACGAGTCGATAGTACAGTAAAACGTTGCTGCCAAGAGAAGAGAGCCAGACTTTTATGTGAGAGAGAGTCCAACACTGCCAGATACGAACATCGGAAAGAATGTGCCGAACTTGGAACGGAGTAAAACTGATAAACTTTGATAGCAGTACTTTGAGTAGAAATGTATATAAACGAATAAAAGCTTTCTGGAGATGCACTGATAAGTTTGATTTTACATCGATTCGCTTATAGATAAAAAATTCATTGAAACATAATTTTAAAAAACTAATGAACAAAATTATTTTTTACCTCTAATTCCCATGAAAAATAACGCAACATTCTGTCAAAATGCTGACTCTCATCTTATTAAAAATCACCTAAAATATTCATTTATGTATAAAATAGATTTAAAACATAAAATTATCAGAACATCTGGTTACAATATCTTTTTTTTTGGAAGTTTGTAAAGGATTAAAGAAAAAATTGTACAAATCATGTAAATATATGATAATACTTCGGGAAATGCATTTTTGCAAAATTAAAATTTCAAGGAATTAAGGAAGGATCAAATCTATTTTTGACAAAACTATCTTTGGTGTAATATATTTCGAAATGTTTTAATAAATATTTAACGCGTTCGTAAAGACAACTAGCTTGTCATCTGTACATTAAACAAAGTAAAAGGACTATAATGTTCTTTACATTATTATTTAACCCGTAGATTACACTCATACTTCGACAGGTACCTTATCGAGATTAAAAATATGAAATTTTATATTTAGATAAGTGTACTATACGTAAATAACTGATGTATTTCATACCTTTTATAATTTATAAATAACCTTATAATGTACACGTTGAATGAAAATTGAATTTATCAAACTCGGTTAAACTCCCTTTTAATGTACTATAAAAATACATTTCTTTGATTATATAAATTTTAAGCTACGCCATTCATTGAATTCATAAAAATAAATTTAATTATTTCAGTTATTCGTACTAAACAATTCGCATTTCAGCTGATAACATGGAATAGTTAAAACTCATTATGGGGCAGCTAAAAGAATCACGCCATTATTTCGAAATAAGATTCCAGAAAAACAACAAAACTGACAACTTTGTAATGAAATGTTTAATTGTTAGAAACAAATAATTTTACAGAAAACAAAAAATCACTTGGTTTGATTAAGATGAAATTTTTTAAACTGTAATGAAATGATGTGAAATTTAGATTAAAATTAAGTAACAAATATGTCAATAAAGCGTGGCGTTTTATACATGGTTTTAATAAAAATATCTTTGGAGTATTTTTACATTTTTTTCAACTACCGGTGTTATTAATCCCAAGAGTGTCCTCAAATTCACGAATATCATAGAGATCGGAAATCTGCTTATTCGGCTGTTGAGTTGATTGAATTTTAAGAGTTTCTTCAAAAATAATCTTTGGCGCTAAATGAAATAGTAAATATTTACTTTTATGCTTTTGCTTCTGGTTAGAAACTATGTTTCCCACTTTTCGGGCACAATTTTGTCGGAGTCTGTCACGGT
Source organism: Neodontobutis hainanensis (assembly GCA_024349245.1). Lineage (NCBI taxonomy): Eukaryota > Metazoa > Chordata > Actinopteri > Gobiiformes > Odontobutidae > Neodontobutis > Neodontobutis hainanensis. The sequence continues at coordinate 23,125 of JALDNG010000749.1, forward strand.
ATCTACTTTTGAAAGAAAAATCGGCAAGCTTGGCTGTTAGATTAATGTCAGAATCTTTTCCTTGTTCAAGTTCATAATAATAATGAGGGTTAATAAACATCAAAATAATTTTAGGATAAACTTTCTCAGCCATGAATGGTTGAAAAAACTCGGCTGTGAAAATGTCCCCAGTTACTGGTGAGTCAGCACTTATCAAAACTATATTAATTTTTAACAGGTTTGCTGAAGCTAAAAGAATGAGATGATCAGGCCATCCATCTTCAAACAGTATTTCGTTTACTTTTGAATGTATGGAATAATGCGGTTCATTCTCATCACTTTTATGTAAAGCTGGTAGAATATTCGTGTCTGTTTCTATTATGTGTGAATAATAAATGATATTTTGAGTTAACTCACTGCAGATTCTTATTTTCATATCTTCATTAATCTTCAAATCTACATTACACTTTTCTTTGTAGACTCTATACAAGTATTCATATAAAGTATCTGGATTTTGTTCAAAAGATTTTATTTGTAATCCAATTTCTCTCGCCATCTGGTTAACGATAGAAAATTCAAGGCAAAAATTATATTTAAGGACTTTAATTTGTTTTTTCCCGCCAACTTTGAAACTTTCAACATATTTTCGAGTATCTTGATCAAATTTACCAGTCAACACGTACATGATAGAGTTTAAGGCGTATTTTCCATCTCGATGATTGGTTTTGAATAATTGAAGAATGAGAGCAAGGTCATCGTACCCTGGTAGACCTTTATAATTATCAGCGAAAAGTCCAAAGAATTTATCGGTTGTGTTCCTGAAACGATATGACATGTATCTATGCCATATTACGCTTTTTATTGATAAAAATAACATCAGTAACAAGATAAACATGTAAAATCATAAAACCATACATGTATAACTGAGGAGAAATAGTACAAACCATTGATTTACTCTTCTTGTGAGCTTTTCCATCTTTTAAAATGCAAGAAAAATTTGACTGGAGAAATTGTGTCAGGGACAACCAAAGCATCAGAATAATGATTGAAACAATTATCAATAAAGTGAGTAAATATGATTTTCTCCTATATATTGAACTCAAGTGATTTTTATCCATCAACATGAACGTAATCTTGTCATGAATTATTCTCAGTCTTTCTTTATTTTCTTTTGAATAATCAATTTCAGGCAGCATTCCATAGTTATTTGAGTCGTAATAAAAATGAGGATCCACTTGAATGATTTCATTAAATATGTTGTGAAAGTAGTTAAACTTGGCAGTTACAGTTGGAATCCAAACCCACGAAATCTGACACAGGAACATCATTCCCCATTGCATTAATACAATATAAGGATAAAATTCAATTTTACTGACAGCACTTTCGATAAAGCATCTACTTTGAATATACCGAATATCAGATGTTGCGACTGCGTACACATCTCCTTCTAGTGGTATGCAGATGAGACCTCCGACCTCCACAGAATATGTTCTACTCCACGAAATTAACATGAGCATGAAGAGTCCAATCAATAAATAGTCGATCCCTATCTCCCACCATGGTTTAAACTTTGTTACTGCGGGATTATCGTTTATATACCTTTTTACTTCTGTAAAACTTAACATCTAAAATTGTATAGTCATGCTATTGATAAAAATTTATGTATAAATAAAATTATATTTAAAAATCTGCTGTCTTCCGAAATATCGCGAATTAATCGTGGTAACCAAAGGCGGCTATATCGCCCACGTTAATCTCAGTGATGCCTAATTTATTTGTGGGCGAATAGCATTTTTTGAACAATCAAAATGAAATATATATTAAAATTAATTCTTATGATTGTGTTTCTTCTCAACGTGTGGGCGTATAATTCAATTAAATATATGCAGCCCACAATGAATGCTATTTCCTCAAATGTTTGTTTCATAAAATCATTAATTGTGAGGTTATATATCCATTAATTTAACTTAATAACGATTAATAGATGAAAATTATTACTTAATATACTAAAAATATTGTATTAAGTAGCTAAATAATACTTTTAACTCTGCAAGAATATATATTTACAATTCTGAAAATTCAATCATTTATATGAATTATATTTCTTAAAAAACTTCTTTTAATCTGTAAAATACCTTTTATTCTTTGAATTTAAGTAAATTTAACAATACTAAAGTTTTTGGACCTGTAATTGATATTAAAACCTGAGAAATAAAAATATGGAAACATAATTTGAAAGTTTTATAAGAAAAGAAATATATAATCTTAGTTATGTTTTTTTCAAAATGACACAACATGAAAATTCTTAACGGATAATCTCTGATCGATCTTTAATCTAGTTGTAACAATTTAAATATTCTGTGAGCAATTACTTTTCTCGAAAAGCTATTGGGACTATTTTCTCAGATCCATCGTAAATGCATATTTAAATTTTAAAGGACAAGATATAATATTTTCAATTAAAATAATCACGAAGAGAATAAATAATTATCTATATTATTGAACTTCTTTAGAAAGATCTGTTTTCATAAAATAATACCGTTAAACATATCAGAAACGAAAACCCCTTTATTTAAGATTTCGTGGTAAAATGAAATTTAAAAAATAATCAGAGCTTGCCCAATAAAAATAACCCTTCCACTTTGTCCTTCTTATTTCAATTTTTGAAAACGAAGTAAACAGCCTTCTTTTAAATTAATAACATAGCCTTAAATCAATATGATATAACACTTTTATTTTTTGTAAATTCGAATTTTGGATGCTTTTATGAAGAGAAAAATTATTATTTTTGACACGTAATTAAGTATGATAAATCACAAAATAAAATTTTGTATTAAATCTGAAATATAAATATGAATTATTTTTTGAATATTTCAATCTTTGCGTGTACCCGTTAAACGCTATAATGTCGTCGGTGTTATGTTTTAATGTATAAAATATACTTGATAAAAAAAAAGAAAAAAATCAAGGTAAATTTATCATATTGACAAATAAAAATCCTTTATAATGTGTGAAAATGTATCTCTAAATATAACAACTGTAGGTTAAGTCAATTCTATTTGAATGAACTTTTGACATGATTAATCACTCATATCACAAATTGTACACTTTTTATCAATTATCAAAACTTTTAATACGTAGAAATATACTTTTGTTCTCAGTGTTATCATAAATTTTCAGAACAAAATTGAGGATGAGTCATGATAATTTTCAAAAATGACTTGCAGTGATGAAAACATAAGTTTTTAAATTTAAGCTGAGAAGATATTAAAGATGGCGTCCATTGGCACGTGCAAGTGGTCATCGAGTCATTTTAAATATTATCATCTTCCTGAAAGAAATGAATTTTTTAAATTTTTATACTAATTTAATTCCTTTTATTACTGTTTAAATCGTGGGGATATAATGATTAGGATAAATGATTCTTGTACCTATAGATGAGGTTATGTTCAAAATAAATCAATATATGGAAATTATTCAAAATAATATGGGATTTAGAACTGTAGATAGAGTGGGCAAAAATATTAGCTAAAAAGTATTTGAAAAACTTAGAATAAAATTATATTTATGATTCTTGAACTTGTCACACCTTTATTATAAATTTTCGTGAATTGCTGAAAGAGTTGATTCATAATCGTTTATGGTTAACACATATTAATCAGATACAAAACAATAAATGGCACACAGGAACCTAAAATGATACAATTTAATTTGAAAATAACGCATTTTTCGCGAGTAGTAAGTCTTGAAATTCTAACAACAGTATTGCAGTCATAGAAAGACACAAGATTTTGTTTCATAATATAACATTAATACCAAACCAAAAAATTCAAATGTATTCCGTTCTTGTGTAAATATAAATTTACTACATGTATCAAAGCTACAGCAAGCAATTTATCATGTCACAAAAAATCATTATTTTGACACTGTTAATGTCAAGATATTCTGTCATTCAATTGAAATTGTAAAAGAAAGGAAATGCTTAACCGCGACTCCGAATTAAATTCATGTGACAAAAACTTAACAGTCAAGAGAGAATTACGAAATTCTAAATTTTGTCCACCAATTTAATTTATAATTACTTGTAAAATATTCAATAGTGTAAATATGCAATGGCTGCCTTTGGAAGAAACGTTAAAGTATTTCAATTTAAGTGTTAACGTCAGCTGCCTTGCACACTAGTAGGTCACTTTAAACTGCTGAGAAAAAACCGTCCGTATTTTGTTTAAATCAGTGTCACTGATGATAATTCCTTTCTTATACACGTTAGTAGTTTTGAGGGGAAGTAACTTTTATAATTTGTCAACCTATAAATTTAGTTTTTTTCAACCTTTCCAAAACTCTAACAGATTCATTTTCGTTAAAAACATTACCAGTGTACTGTTCGCTGTAAAATAAGCTGTTTCTTTCCAGTAACTTTGTTTCAGATATTTCATGTTCTATAGAAAATTTTACTCTGTATAATCTTTGTCGGAAAGTGTTAGGAAAGGAAATTTTTGTTGAAACCTGTCATCCAACTGTAATAAATTCAAAATAACTATGTCATGTAACACGACTGCACGAAGATAACTTTCAGCAGGACGACGACGCAAAGCTATTGAAATTGAGACTTCTATCTATGTGACTCAATGTGAAGTTTCTTACAAAATCCTCATAGATTTTCAGTAACAGAGAGTATTTTTGATTTCTTATATGCATACTGGAACTCTGCATTTAAAATTTCAAAAATGTTTACGAGGTATTCTAATTTGCTGCATCATGTGCATCAACCTAACAAATATATTTTGTTCTTTTTGACTTCCTGAAAAAAGACGAACAAGCTTAGTTCATCTCTTAGCTCGTAAAACCTCTGCAGAACTTTTATTTCAAACAGCTATCTTACATATGGTGCCTCAAAAGTGTTTGATGGCCTGCCCCAATGTCCTTGGAAGACATTTCGAAAACTCTGCACTCGAGTGGTCGAACATACAAGTTAACGATCTTAACCAACGATAATTAAGACTGACTAACGATATTTGCCCTGTGTTTAACTTTGCAAATATCTCCCTGTGAATGACGCAGTGGGTTTTGACAATGTTAGGATTTTTTCGTTTTGTCACAATTGCGAAACCAAGTCTATTTCCTGTCATCGATTGAGCTTTGTCTGTGCACATAGCTATTCACCATTCCCACATCAAACCATTTTAGACAAAGAACAGTGATATAAATGTGAAGATATCCTCTTTTTTTTCTTTTATCCCTCAAAAATTGAAATTTCTTAAACATTTTTGTTCCATTTAAAAACATAACGAAGTCCATTTACTACATCTTTCTGCTTATATCTGCAGATTCATCAATCTATATCCTTAAACATTTGCAGGTCTGAAGAAAATCGTCTAAACTGCTGAGGACACCCTCTGACATCATTTCGATATGCCTAGCACATATGATATTTGAAGGTGATATTTTACATTTAACATTCTCTGCATCTTCTCCAAGCATTGTCTTCGCCATATCTTTGCATGGAGGCATTATAAAAACTCCATAATCTTGTGTTGTTTCATTCTTTCAGTTATAACTCTGAAAACTGAAAAGCTTCGCTTTGTCTGTAAATGAAATAATTTTGGACAAAATACGTGTGCTTCTTCCGCCAATCTAATTCAATTTGGAAGTGTCTAATTTTTTCCTGTGTAAGTTTTGTGTTTGGTATGTAGATGAAGTTGCACCATACTTGGTACCGTCGCTTCTTATACAAGAATGTCCACGCGTGATACCCATAACAGTTTTGGAATCCCTTGCTTCTAAATACGTGTAAATTCATAAGTTTTATAACACTCTTGGTCACATAGAATAACTTTCATAAACAAATAATGACACTGTTACATGTATTTTCATTTTAGCCTATTTCCCTGCTAGCGTTAGGACTTTTTTTGACGATTTTCGTAAAATGTTGTCATTTAAGATAAAAAACATAAATATATTTGTATCAAATTAACTTCATATTTTATGAAATCTAGACTGAAACAACAAAGTAGTCACGCTTTAGCAGTGATTGCTGGCTAGAGTCCTTGATAAAATTATGTTATACTCCAGAGAATATAGAACATGATCCATTGAAAGAAATGAAGCTAAATCCAACAAAATAAATTGTTATGGTGTGCTACTGTACAGCAGACATTTTGAAGTGATATTTTTTTCGAATTAAATTGTATTTGTGAATAATTTAATGTTTAATCCCATTATAAGGATATAAAATTATGCTCTGATAAATTTCTTTTAGTTTTAATATAACACCTTTATAATTTGACAATTTTTTACATTTTTCTAAGGCTCGTATATTAAGACGCACTGGCATAAATATATTTAACCATATTAACTTCGAATAGCAACATAATATGAGAAATTTTTATTTTGAATTTAAGACAAAAAAATTGATGATTTTGAGAATATGATCGGAGGTGCATTTAGATTGTTTAAGCAAACATTTGCAGATATAAAATCTTTGTAAACCACATCAAAAAATGAATTTTTATGTTAATTAGGCACGCTTTTACCAATTTTCTGACCAAGATGAAATTTTTTAGAACTTATTTGTTCCCGATCAGGGAAGGTTATGTATCATTAAATTAAAAGCCATCTTTTTTTCATATAGAGGTGTGTATATGGCCTGCTTTCTCGTTGAAAAATCTTCTGATTTATGCGCATTTTCACAAGATGGAAAAACGTAGAATAGAGAGTAAAACAGCACTTAAAAACATTGATTTTTTCATAACAAGTTTTTCTACGATCTTTATAACTGCTTCTTTGTTCTTTTCATTCTATTTTATTCGACTTTGAATTTTAAGTACACTTTTTATAAATATGAACTCGATATAAATATGACTTAAAATAAAAAAATTAATTGATTTGAATGAATTTATAACGCTTAGTCTCAGGCAATGCTTGGTACTATTCGCCATTTGATTAATAGAGGCGAAATTAATGGTACCAGAAATGATGATACTAATGACAACTTTGAATGAAGAAAGATATTTTATTTGAAACTAAAAATAATAAAAATAGAAGAATAAAATTAAGGCAGGCCATAAAACATAAGAATAAAACACTAAAAATATTTAATTATGTAAATTTCTACAGATATCTGAATGATAAACTTTACTAAAACTATATTTTAGACGTTTCTCGGTTAGGTATTGAAAAAACCATTTTTTCATAGCTATTTATAAAGATAAAAATAGTTTGGTTTTATCTGAATAGTTAATGGTAAAGAATTTTATAAATTTTATAAGATAATTAAAAAGAGGGGCTTTCTTTTCGCAAAATAACTATTTCAGCACTGCCTAAAATTTTTGGGGTCAACATACTGATATAAATGATTTTCAGCCATCGTTTCATTAGACCTTTTTTTATTTTATACCTAAAATTTTAAAATTTCGATCCTAAATAACTTGTAGTTTGCCTGTAATTGTCACAAAATTCTGAAAACTTAAACATTAAATAAAATTATTTTATTCAGCTATAAGTGAAAAAGAGACGTTAACAATCTTAAAAATTCATATGCAACTCATAGATAACTTTTTGGAAGATTTTCAGAATTTTCCACGGTATCATAATAATTCGTGTTAACTAATTCTGTAAACAAAATAGAATAATTTTCATTGAAGTAAAAGATTTAAACGATGAAATTTTGTTTTCTTAATCTTTGAATTTTAAATATTTATTAAAAATTTCAAAGTTATTCAAAACTTTTGAACAAAAATTATAATTGATTTTATAAAGTTATCAAAGATCGAACTAATTTTGAATCGAAATTTTATAAACCGTTTCAGATCCATTTCTATGTTCAAAGATGATAAAATATATTAAAAAGATTTAATCATGAATTATTTTTGATTGAGAATTGTGAAATATACTCTTCATTTTCATATTTATATTTTCATAATTTTATCGTAATTTAATTTATAATATTCGTTTTTAAAAAGAGTTAAAAAAGAAAAATGTCATGAAATTCAAAACGCAGGACGTTTTTTTTTAATATGAAAGTTTTTTCAACACAAATGATGATTGAACTCACTTATAATTTTACTTTTTATTTATAAAATAATTATTTCCTTAAATCTTCAAAAACGTGAAACAAAACTTAACAAGTAACTTCAGATTCCCAGCTATTGAATATTCAACTTCTTCAATCTTAATTGTTGCAAAGTAGAAGTGAATTCAAATTAATTTCATTTTTCAATATTTTATCTTTATTTGCTTCCTTGTCTCAATGTATCTAACTGGTATGATTTTCACATTTAAAAATCAATGAAAGTTTAAAAATCTCTTATTCTAAATACTATGTTAAAACTAAGATATCGAATATTTTAAGATACATACTTATTCAGAAAACTTTTACCTCATATATTCCTGTACATATCTATAATTCCAATAAATTTAATGTTAGCCTTTTTTTGTGTTAACTTGACAAAAAGTAAAACTCAAAAAAATCAATTTCATGTATGTGGTAGGAAATTATCCTGAACTGAAATATAAGTTCAGTTATATTTCCTTAACATACTGATGATGCAGATATGAGGTTTAACTGTAAATTATTAAGATTCGTACCTTCAACCAAAAATGGTTGGAAGATCAATCTGATGAATATATATATGATATTGAAAAATATAAAATTTACAGCTTTTGGTTTCTTGTGGAAAGAATATCAAAAAATTTTATTTTTGAAATAAATAATAAAAAGAATATTATATTTTTCACTTAATTTAAAATTTAAAAACCCAAACTTTAATTTTAAAACTTATCTTTTTTGATATAATCTACGAAATGCATCAAAATTTTAAATATTTCATTTATGAGATGGAATTAAAAATTATCACATGCCATGCAGCGTTTTAGAGGATGTGTTTAGAATAATTTTAATAGTTAAAAAAAAATATTTATTTTTCATTTTGTCTCAAAATACAAAAAAGCCACACTTTTGAAAGAATCGTTAAACATCAAAAATAATGTTAACTTTTAATTATAAACTCTTAAAATTTGGATATAATCAACCAAAATAATAAAATAATTAACCAATATATTCTTATTGAAAAAAATATGTTAACGTTTATATCTGAACCCATAAATCTAATAATTGAAGGATTTTTACGAATTATTTTGTCGTGAATCAAGTGTAACAAATTTATCATATAAATACTTCAACATTAAAATTTTAACTTGGTTCCGTTTGTTGTGAAGGCCAATCTATAATCTTAATGCTTTAAAATCCCGTAAAAACTGCTCAAAAATAGACAAAACTTTTAATTTTTTAACAATTTAGCAATCTGACAGTGGAATGGTTAATGGACTTTAAAGAGGAGGCAGAGAGTTTAAATTCCAAAAGCTTCGATTAAAAAAATTCAGTTTTTTAAGATATGATTAATTTTGCGTTTAGTATACGAATTGTATCATCAACTGATGGATCTCTAATCTCATAAATTTCCTTGTTTTACAATCAAAAATTCATGAGATATATCATTTACGATATCGCTCTTAGTTTATGCCATCGCAGGATGAGATAAAATTACTCGAATGTAAGACTAAATTTTTGGTAAATTATGACAGGTATATCGCTTTGTGAATAATTTAAAATTTATTGGTGGTAAAACTAATAAATTTAGAATTAAAATGCATCTAAAACCAAATCCTTCACGTATAAAACTCGACCGAAACTGTATTTTTAAATATTTCAAAAAATAAATAGAACTGTCGTGAAGTCGAATGAATACTGAATTTCATTTAAGCCTCATATCATGAGAATCAAAATAAAACCTTGTGTTATCTACATACATATTTTTATAGCTTCCACTTTAACCTCATACTCGTGGCCTTAGCCAGTTCATTGGGTATGTTTATTCAAGGACAAATTCTTGTGTTCTGAGTATAATCTGGCGAGATGTTCGACTTAATTCAACGCGTCTTCTTTTTTAAGTTACTTAAAATGTACTTTCGTTCTAAGAGTATATAAAACCAAGATGAATGAATCAGATTTTTAAATCATCAAGTCTGCTTTCTTCTCACGTGTTCTGACAGATAATTATTTTACATCATCATAACGACGATTCGAATGGGCTCAGATGATCATTTTGATGTCAATATTTTTATAACTAACTTTATTTTTTCTTTCTGTCTCCTGATAATATCTTTTATAGAAAGAGAGGGGTGTTTTATTTCAAAAAACTTACTCAAAATTTCTCCGTTAACAGGAACCTCTTATAATTGTTAGAGTAACGTACGAAAATAAGAAGTTCGCATTTTGGCATGTTTGTTAAGTATTTTGTAAATTACATTTTCTACTAACATATTCTGATAAATTTTAAGGGTGCTAATTCATAAATATTCAATTCTTTATTTTGTTTTATATTATAAATTCAACGAGATTTAGCATCTCTACTATCTTCTCCTGAGGTCAAAAATTTTTTTAAAGTATTTATTCCCAGACTCTCAGATGATATTTTTGTTACAAGAATCAGATATGAATTAAAATGAAGCGGATGCGTAATATACTTGAATGAAATCATGAAAAGTTCAATGTTAGTTCGGGAAAAATATTGGTGCTATTTTCTAATTTTTATAAAGTCTGATCTGAAAATATATTACATTATTTAACATGGAAAGTTTTGAAATTTATAAATATTGTAGATCTTTGAGAGACTTCTCCTTCTTATTTGTCAAGAAGACCCATCTATGAAGGAAATAATGTTTATAAGTCAATATATTTTCATTTATTCCCAAGTATCAAAATTTCTTATGATCTTCAGATGACTAGACAGGCCAAATATTTGCACTTATTTAAGAAAGTGAGAAGATCACAGGTAGATTTATAGTTTAATTAAAATTTTTTGATGAATTTATTGGCTTTTTTTAATCTCTATATCAATATCCCAATGATGTATTTTTCGATTACATCCTCAAATCTAGTTTATCCATCTAATTGTAACGTTTATATCATCTAGCTGACAACAAAGATACCTTTGAACAAGCATGTAGGATACTTAGTCATTGGAACTCTGCATTAATGACAGTATCCATAGTTTATTTGTCTAAAATCAATATCGACTAGACTCGACTGAAAGAAAAATAATAATTTGATCATGAAGACATTGGTATAATATTGATATATAATTCATAGATTTACGATTGATACGAGCGCCAACGATTTTAAATCAAATAAGCACAGAGGTGAACTCGGTTAAATCTAAGAATAATCCCTAATATCATTTGAAGTGAATACATTAGAAATTGAATTTATTCAGTCGAGATAAAAATAAGGCATTTTCTCAAAATTCATTTTCATTCAAAATAAGCTGGATCTGGATGAATAACAAAAATTTCACTGATTTTAAACGCTAAAATCGGTTTCAGAATTTCATGAATTGACGAATCGTTATAAAATTTTAGAAGTGGGTTTTATTCGACAGCACTTGATTTTACAAACAACTTCAATCATATTCCTGTTCTAAAATATGAACCAGCATTTTTACTCAACAAGGCTGTTATCAAATTAAACTCGAGCCCTATAATCTTTTTTAAGTTTATCATTATATTTTTAACAACTGTGTCTGAAATTATTTTTATAACTACACACTATCGTTTTTCACATCTAAAAAGTACCATGGAAATTGTTAAAATAGATGAAAACTTATCGCTCAAGCAAGGATTTTGATTCAAAATTTATCTATCCGTCACTTAATCGTAGCAAGAAATAGAGTAATACTTGTTTCAAATAATACTAAACTTGAAATAAATAGCATAATTTTTAAAAAAATACATAAAACATGAAATTAAAATTTGCAAATAGGAATATTTCTACGTTTATTTCAAAATTTATTCTCATTTCGATGAGCCATTTGAATTGAGGAAAATTTTTCTGTTAATTCCTCCACATTTATCTGATGTAGCTCTTAAAATTTTACCATGATTAACCTTCTTAATTTCTTTTTATTCTTCAACTGTGGTGAATTTCCAAGTTTTTAAAAACTGGTATGAGATTTTTAAATTGGGAGTTTGATGCTAAATATTTCATCCTGTTTCCTGCGAATTTTTCCTCTTCGAACAGACAAAGATAATTGTGAATTAATGCGTTATCCAAAATCAAAATTAGAATGAAATACCTTTGCTTTTGTAATATTTCGTAATTTCCCTGATATACGTACTGAAATCTATATCAGTTATAACACACTCTTAAATCTTGTCAAACACAATTGCATGTTTATTCATTGCAACATTAGAAGACATATTTCCGCGAAACATAAACAGTTCACAAATTCCACTACGCCAAAGAGAACTTAGATGAAAAAAATCACTTCCTGGGTGTTAAGAAGCATCAACAGTCAGGTATCAAACAGAAAAATTCAAAAATGTCTCCGGAGATTCCAGTTTATTTTTTTAAATATCACATCGGTTTCAGCTCTGAAAAACTGTATCTAAGTACCCAATTAGACGTACCTTTTCAAAAACATATAATTTAAAACCCTCATCACTTTAAGCTTATTCGGAATTATATGTTCAGTTTTCAAATACTTTTGACAATAGTGTGAAAATTGAATATTTTTGATTTAATATTGATGTTTTGGCTGACACTAAATAATCTGACTTTTTCAGCATAATTTGTCGAAGATCATCATTTACTTGTGATTTCTTTTGTTAAAATCTTTTATTTTCGACTCAACATAATATTTTCTGGTTGTGCTTTTCGTGTGATAGATCTTGGTTGTTAAAGTTTTCGACAATTTCATCTGTTTCATTTGTATCACTTTCTTGATTTGTTTAGTCTTTTTTGAATCTTTGATTGGTGTTTGGATCAAAAATAAATTTAAACTTATTAATTCATAAAAATGTTTCAAAATTAACTTTAATTGACAATTTTATTTTCAATTGATGCTTTTTTATTATGAGAATTACGTCTTAGATGGTAACGAATACTCAATTGAGTTCAAAGATTATTTTATTAATCTAACAATATAATATACTTCTCTCTCTCTTAATCCTTCAAAAAAGTTAAAATTATGAAAATTCATCAAATGATAATGATTGCTTGTGATAGTGAAGAATTCGAGCAATACTTCCTTTTGAAACATTATTGATTTGAATTTTTGACCGTTGTATGGTGACAACTTGTTGAAGAGTTTTGAAATATCACAGTTTTTAATCGTTATACGTGAGAGTAGACAACACGTAATCGTACATTTTACAGGTACTGAACTCAAGAAAAAATCAATGATGTTTGCAAAAATAAAGGTTATTTATTTTGTGGTTAGAATAGAAATTTGTGCGTATGTAAATTCAAATCAGATTTATCTGATACCAGTTGACATAATGTTGGAAGTATTCTTATGTTTATGGTATAACCCTTTGAGCAAAAAAATATTGCGATTTGAGAAAATAATGCTGATATGTCAATGTTCCAACAAATGTTGAAAGATTTAACGATCTTTCTAAAAGGCTACATTAACTCGCATAAAAGTGTTGTCTCAAATTTAGTTTTTCTAGATTCAGTCAAAAATAACTTACTAGTTCAATTTAAAGATACAAAATTATCATTTAAATCGAAATTTAATAAGAGTGTAAAAATGGTGTCCTGTTGAAGAGGCTATTTGAATCAAGAATGCCGAAGTGCTGGGAACATAGGTATTTATAATTGCAATAAATTAGAAATATATGTTACTTCTGCGGTACCCAAGTTGACATTAAGAATGAAAATTTAAAAAGGGCCAAATTTGTTTTGATCATTGTTGGTAAGGCCACCTTATGTCACGAGGAACTTCTCACGGATTAGAAGCTATGGAAATACCAAAGATGTTCTTAAACCTAGCTTCAATCATCATTTTTATTTTTTTAATCTCGGTTATTTTTGCTTTAAAAATATCCCGTTTAGATTTGAAGTTAACATAGTTTTTGCTATTAGAGTTGGAAGGAATGTACGCCATCTTTCAAAAGCTAAATTGGAAAATAAAATCACAATTAATTACATTCAAACTGAATTCAAGTATCGTTCTTTTCTTTTCTAGACTTGTGAAAATTTAATTTTTCCAATTTAAGGAATTCAGACAAGGCAGGCAGAAATTGCGATTTTATCCTCTAAAATGATCAATTTTAAAGATTAACCATCACAAATAAACTTTAATCAAGGGGTGTGTATTCAGCTGCAAGTTTATGACATTTTCGTTTCACTATATGATCGTTCTTCTTTTTTTATTGCGCTTTTTCAAAGAACGATATAACAAGTATAAACGAAAATACTAACGATTTTTGCAATGAAAGGACATTATCGTTTGGAAGAAGAAAAGAATTGATCTGATTTGAAAAATTCAGAAAACGATGTGTGTATGAGCGAAAGTTATTTTGCCAATTATACACCTTAAATAACGGTCTGATTAGACATGAATCGACCTCTTAAATATGAAAGAATAGCGCAGATATATTTTATAACAGTTTCTTTATCTAGTGATATGCTATATCTCGAATTGAATACATATTTTAATGTTTATCAATAATGAGATACTCCATATAGATTTGAAAGTATTATGGATTTTACTGAAGGTAAATAATATGAACGACCTTGCTGAAGATCTACACATATCAGGAATCTCAAATATTAGATTTACATTTTAATTGTCTTTATTTCATGTTAATTCGTGTCATACTTTTGATAATATCTTAAACAACATTCCGATGGTGACTTTTTATCATGACAAAACATTATCGACATGACATACTGACCAAGATCATAAAAAGAGGAATGATAAATGTTGTTATAATTTACCAAGTGGCTTAAAGATAAAAACGAAAAATTTTCCTAAATATGTCATGTTTTACTTAAAAATGGAAAACGATTGTGAGGTCAAATGTAAATGTTATTGAGTTAATGTTACAATCTGTAGATATTAAGGAAGCCTGAAGATTTCTAAATTTTAATAATTTTCAAATTATTCATATTTTGAAACTTATCGACAATCCTTTAACCAAAGAGTGTTCTCCGCAAAATGAAGCGGTCAGATATCAAGAATCATTAATAATTACATCACTCGTCATCAAAAGGAACTTGCTATCGATTATTTTAAATTAAAAATGAACTAAAACATAGTTTTACTTTTCGGATACGGTCCTTTTATCTTCTTGTGATTTTTAGTAAGCGTAAAAAATGATAAAACATTTTGTATCTTGATTTCAGAAAACGCTGAAAAAATATATTCGGAAATCAAATATGAAGCCAAAGGATTATTTACACTTCCGACATTTGTTATGATGTACTTTGAAAAAAAATAGTCTTAAATATATATGAGATAACACTCAAGTGTATATTCACAATATACCAACAAAATATTTTCAAACTAGTGAGATTTTTATGATTTATTTATGCAACTATCGGTTTTCTTAACTCGACATAAATTTAAACCTGGTTGACTTTTAAGTTTGTTTGTTGTTTAAAAGGATACGTTAAAAGAGGTTCAGGAGTTTCTTAGTAAGCAATGAATGTTATTTAAGGTTATGTGGTCATAACCTATACAATTCGGAACCTATCGTTTCGCTCGCATGGCGATATTGAATAAAATAAGCTGGGTTGTGTCATTATATGAAGATATCTTAACCCAGTATTTATCCAGGGATCTAAAGATTCATAAGATCACAGTTTTGTATCCCTCTTTAAAATGTTCAAGAAGAACATCAGAAATTTAAATTAAAATAGGACCACCAGAATATGTTTCTGAATGCTTAGCAGAAAGTAACTGAAAATTTTGGTATACTTGTCTTAAATGTAGGTTTATAGTTTTATTTGTGTTTACGATTAAGTATAAATCCCCTTTTCGAGAACAAAATAGAATACATCCTCAAAAATGTTTTGTTTTCTTGCAGGTATGAGTTCAACCTATAAGTGCACATTTCGAACGAAGTTTAATTTTATTTTACATCCTTCGATAAAGGTATGTTTAAATAGGTTCTACCGTTCCACGCCAGAGCCCTTTTCGATACCCTTGTCCTTTTACAGAAATAGAATATCGAGTGGTATGGAACATTCACCTTCTCCTTGGCCCACTAGAGCAACCATAACTCTGCGGTATCGATTCTGTGGCCTCAATAATCAGTGAAGATGGCAAAGACAAGAACGAAAAATTCAAAAGCATCTATACACTGATTGAAAAAGCAATAAGAAGAAAATAAAATATTAAATCGGTTTTATTCCCATGTGTAACTAGTTGAAAATTATCAAGCAACAAAAGTGAACGGCTGTAGCATGATGGTTTGTTAAGGATTAAATTTATCTCTCATCTATCGGTATTAAGATTTAAAGTATCATTTACAGTCAATTAAAAGATTTTCTCAGATTGGAAATAAGAACCATCGGGTTGGTTACAAATGACAAAGATAACGAGTAAATAGCCACCTTTTAAATTTTTTTTGAAAGAATAATTAAGGAACGGGTATAATCACAACAGAATACTGCCTTTTTATGTGAACTATTCCGCTTAAAAAAATTTTGCTTTTTCCTATATCAGTTGATAAAATACATTTTATGCAATTATTTGTAATTATAGTAACTCATTCTTGAATGCGTAAAAACAATATATGCTTATTATCACGCATTAATTTATGGTTATTTATTATTAAACCCACAATGAACGCTTCTTTAAATATAACTCACATCAAACTCAAGTAAAGGACGTAGTAAACATAATCAATAAGAACAAAAAATTTTAAATAAACTGGAAAAAAGAACATTGGCAAATTTTAGTATGAAATTTAAAATATTAACAGGAACAAAAAGGTGTAAGTATCTACGACCAAAAATTGAGTAGAATAGTCTGAAGCATCAATTTACCCAGTGATTATTATTTGTCAAAAAATATGTTGAATAAGGCAAATCGATCAAAAACTGAATAAGATATCAAAGATAATAAAATTTTCAGAATAGTTTTAAAAATTAACAATAAAACGAATAGATATGAAGTGTAAAATTTGCCAATACGCAAAAAATGGCAAACATGTTTAAATTTAATCCTCAATAGATATGAACTGCGCTTGCGAGAGTAAGGGCCATAATTGAGACAAACGTAAACAATATGATAAAATAGAATTGACATTCTCCCATATATTTGAGCAAAACCATAGAAATAGCAGATTATAAAATAAAGAAGTTAAAAAATATATAACTTAGAACAGGAAACGATAAAAAGTTTTAGAAAATGATAGTTGAGCAAAATAAAATCAATCTGGAAATAAGCTTTATTATTTAATCAGTAAAATGGCTAAATTAATAAAAATATCATACTTCAAGCTCATGGGAACAGTATTTGTAGCGTATGTATCTTGGCGACATTTTAACCGCCTTTACAAACAAAATCGAAGCAATAATTATTGGGAGGTGCATTTGGGTTCTTTTCAACCTTGATAAAGCGAGTATGCGAGACATTTCAAAACTTGTGCCAAAATATCTGATTAATTCTTTCGCTGAACTAAGCGTGTAACCAGCCAAATCTAAAATCATAAAAATTATAACATGTGAAAGAGGCTGATTCAGCAACGTCCATTATATAAATCCCCATTTTTATCAAACAACACGCACGCGTGATATATTAATATCTATTAATTTTGATAATTCTTGAATTTAAAATCTCTCCTTTTATTGATAGGTTGACATAAAAGATTTACACAACATCGATTATATACTCGTCTATAGCGCTGCTTGGGACTTGTTTGCTACTTTTGCTGGAGTTTTGAAAATACAATAAATGTGTGAACTTTTCAAAAAGTGCTATTTTACATTTAGAGTTTATTCAGGGCATGTTTAGGCATTAGGAGGAACGAGAAAGCTGAGTTGCGATGTCGCCGCAATGTGGTTAGAAATCTATTTTAAAATTTATTATCTGAAAATCCCTGACGATTAAACTTTGTGTATTTTGATATAAATTTGTTTATGAAACAGGATTTACTCCTAGGATAAAACTTTAGGGTATGATAATTTTTATTACTGGTTAAGTTACTTCCATAGTTGTGCAACCTCTTTATATCCAGTTATCTTGACACAATTAAAAAATCAAAATCTGGTGTGTATTAATTCTGAAAAAAATTCTTCGCCTTACCATCAAATACTCGTGGCACGCTACCTGCTTTTCTTTCTTACAAAATTTAATATAAATTCATGACTAAGACATATCGTAAATTTCTATTTCACCTTTTCGAAAACTATTTTGAATTAAAAAATATAAACAATGATAAAAACGTATTTTTATGTTTCCGTTTTTATTTCCATCCATCATATAAGAGAGAATACAACTGCCAATTTTTAGAGTTTTTGATGAACGGCGGAAAATGTAAAATATTAAACAAAATCAGGGAAATCGTTTTAAAACTTATCGATGTGCTCTTCACAAATAAGATGATGATCTTGATAAGAATAAAAACAAAAATGAGTCGTAAAGAAGGTAACTTCTGAATATGAGGCTCTGGAGGTATCAGAAGAGTTTTACCCACTCAATGATATTCACCATATTCATAAACAAGTCAAATTTAAATAACATAGCATTGATGAAATTTTTTTGAACAAGATTTAAAAACAGCAATCCAGCTTCTTGAATAAAATTTGGCAAACTTATGCATTAGATTCTGGCATAGTATGTGATAAAAGTGTTAAGTATTTTTATAATCGAAAAATCATAGAGAAGATTTTTATACATGGGTTATTCCGACAATTTGTCACTTTTTATAAAACTATAAGTAATTGGCTGCTGAACTCAATCCGTGCCGATTCTATTTATTATTTCTCCTGCAAGTTATTTGTTGAAGTAAATTCAGGCTCATTATCAAACCCCGATATAGATTCAACTGACTGGGAAAATATTTTTAATACTCCAAGGAAATAGTATAAGCATAAGACATGTCACAAATTTTAAGAAACGTGAATAAATCGAGGCGTATTAAGAAGACACAAAACGACTGACGCCGGATATTCTTACCATGTAAAAACCGAAAAACAATTTTGGCGGGAAATTTCGAAATGGTCGACTTCTTTGGATTTTTTGAATTTTCAAAATCATGTTTCAACTAAATACACGAGTAACTAAGCACTGTTAACAGTTTGGATTTCTGTTTTTATTTTATTCGTATATGAAAGAGAGCTTTAGAACAACATGAGGGAATAAATAACTGTAAATTAACTAGAGGCAGACAAGCAAAGTGAACTTATATGGCTTTATCAAATACATTCAAATAAAAATTTCTAACATTTGCTCATTAAGCAGAGTACCAAAAATAATTAAAGATTACACATTATACTGGTTGTTTACTTTTTTGATGATATTTAGAAAAAAACTAGGTTAGCACAAAATCTTGAAAAGAAAATATTTTGTAAGGTTTTATGTGATAAAGAAGACAACTGGAGCTGATACAACTAAGAGTATCCTTCATATGGTGGAAAAAGGTCTTTATCTAAAATTTATTCAGATATGGATATTATAGTGGAAGCAATTGAAGATTGAGGATAATTATGTCAGTCCAGGGATTTTAGATTCAAAATTGAGATTTTTTCTTGTGTTCTCTGAATGTTCATTTGATTTTGTTGTTAATGATTCTGCTAAATTTTGCCAAAGTAAAATATTTTTTAGTCTCACAACGTTTTTATAATTTCTTTAAAAATCACTTCATCTTTGTGAAATATTTAAATGGTCGTATTTCTTGTATCGATGTTAAAAAGAGTAAAAATTATGGAATGTGTCTCGTTTAAGCTCTTAAAAATTTGCCTAGACATCACCATGATAACTATAATGTTCTGGTATAACCCTACACTGTGTAGAGATCAGTGAAAATCCTAGATAGGCAATCATAAAAGAAAATAGACGCCTTCATTTAAAAATAAACAATTCATCTGACATAAGTCTGACCTAGGCGGTAGTTTGGATGGTGATATGTTGTTTCTTTGAGGCACACACTTGCCGAAACTTGACGAACCAACAATCATCCTTAAAAAGGGGCCCCGATGATAGAAACCCTATAAAAAGAGCTGCACTATGGAAATATCCTCCACTTAAACCTCATTCAGGGGACCAACGGATAGTTCTGGCTCGCCTTGCTCTCTCGAATAAAACAGAATTTATCGAATATGAAAGATTAGTTTGGTGCTCGGTTCCCAAAATTATGTTCGAATACGGAGGAAGAAATTATCAAGAAAGTTGTGGAGAGTTAATTTTAACATTGAAAATTTAAGTATATTTATGTTTTCGATCAGGAAATAGATATTGAGTTCATTCATTTAATTTTAATGGGTTAATCTATAAAAGGAGTTTTGAGCTTAAATTAGTTAATCGTTTTACAAATAGAGTATAAAACAATACTGAAGATAAAAAATCTTCTTTATACTTTCATTTTCCATGCTTAATTATAACCGAAGTTTCTGAAAATAGATAAAAGATATTTCAAAATAGTTAAGGTTCAAGAAATACTTTATGAAAAGATATTGGTTAATTTAACATGTATCTTGAGACCATAAAATGATGGAACTTTATTCAACATTTACTGAATTAAAAGAGTGAAGAGAGTTTTTAAGATAAGTTATTTATATCTTAAAACTATTCTTTAAAAACTTATTCAAATAAACGACACCATTTCGTTCATCTGTGGTATTAAATATTAATTTATATATACTCGCGTTTTTGGGTGGAGTACAGTGGAAGAGGATCGCCTAGGTTGCAGAATACTCTTACTTTGAACATGGTTATATTGAAGAGTGAGAATTTTGACAATTGAATCAGCAATGAAAAATAGTATATTCATTTTCTTCTAAATTTTGAATAAAAAATAGATTATTTTAAATTTTATAAATATAATTTTCTCATTTCTAGTTATTACGTATCCATACTTTTATTGTTACATAATAAACAATAAAAGAAAGCTTATTAACCTTTGATTCTACTTTATCATCTTAAAGACCGGAAATAAACAGAGAAAGAATACAGAAATATTGTTAGTAATATTCTTTTCATAGTTGCGCAGTCTCAATTAAATCTTGTAGAACTTCATATGTTTCAAAGATCTCAGTCTACATAAATTTAGAAACCTGAATTCTAAACTTGTTCCCCATATTTAATAAAACAAAGAAAGACCACCTCACTTTTATCGTTGCGCATATACAGTAGATATGGATCACGCAATTTTCCAAAACTGTAAACATGCAATGAACCGAATTATATTTTTCTTAATTTATCTAAATGCTTGTGAAATAAAATTTTTATAAGGCTATAAATCGATATTTTAGCCATGATAAATAGAAATATGTTGTAAAACCGTTACAAATTATAAAATTTCACCTGTTGAAATCAAAAAAATCTACATTAGTCATGGAAATTAAATATGAGAAAAATAATTAAAAAACCGTCATGATAAAAAAACAGATACTTTTCATGAATATACAAAATTTGGCATGCGGTGTAAGCGCCAAATTAAAATCTACATAGTGAAGTTATTCTAATCTCTATTGAAGCTGGAATAAATAGAGAATTATTATATTTTCAATCAATATGGTAGCAAATTTTAATAAATTAACATTTTACTCATTGATTTTTTTCAATTATTTTTCTTTAATTTATTGAGACAGTTTTACAACATATAATTTTCTTGGATTTAAAACCTATAATGTTAAGCTTCTATTTCTTAATTTTTTATTTGATTTGACTTAGAATTTGAGGGAATATTTTATTAAAATTGCCTCCTACCTCTCGTCTTCGATGGTTCAGGCATCAATATTAAATTTACTTTTATCTTTCAAATTTCTAAATTTTAATGTTTATATAAGAATACAGATTGAAACGATCACAAGATTATGTTTTTAATACAGTATTAAATATCCTTCTGTCTCCTTATAAAAGCGAAACATATATAGTTTCAAAATTCACAACAAGATGATTGCCAATAATGACAGCTTATTTATATTGAGAACACTAATTATCAAATTCTCGGAGACCACGATATGTAAAGATTACTATCTAAGTCAACCCCTGACAAGTGATTCTACGTTAATTTATTGGGCGAAGTAAGTATAATTGAAGGTTATACTTTTTAAAGATGATTTAAAGAAATGGAAATACTACCGTTAAATTATGGAATTGCATTTTAGATTATTAGTCGACCTCTGTGAAAATAGTTACCCCTTTAATAGATGACAATAAATATTCAGCAAATCGATATAAAAAATTGGTGATTTAGAAAAGATTCGAAAAAGGAGGCTCGATGACTTATCGAACTTCCATGAAATTTTGTGAAAAAGAAATAACTTCAATATCGAAAATTCGTCAACGACCTAAAAATTCACCACTGATATTAGATTATGATAACTAAATTTAATGAAAGATTATAATCTCTATAATTTAAGCCAAATATTCTCAACACATGAAACCGATGTGCATCCAGAAATTGTTTTGAAATGTTTTAAAGCCCTTTAATTTTCATAGAAAATTAAAACGTCTAAATCGGAATGAAGAAATTACGCGAGGTTAATGAAAAACTAATATTCGTGAATTTACATCTGTCTCATTGAATTCACATAAGATATAAATTGACGAGAACCTCTTTAATCTGCATTTGACTAAACCCATCTGTGGTCATGAGCGGGTACAAATACAAATCCAGTTGTTTATAATGCTAGATGAACGTATGTATTTAAGGTAGTTGAAAAAAAGCATCCAAATTTGTATGATCCGAAGAATATTTGATCGAAGATACGGTGGCAAAATATTTAAACAATTTATCGCAACAAATTGTTTGGCATTTCGGAAAGACAAAAAAATTAAACGTTGGTTAAGGAATATGTAAGGTTGAATCATCCATTTCAAGAATTTATAAACACTTCTCCATTTTATTTCGTTTATTTACTAAGATAAAATCACTTTCTCAGCAAATTAGGGGGAGTATTTTAGAAGAGTAAAAAATTTCTAAAGAAGAGACGAAACAACAATTGAAACGTAGGATCGTTAAACTTGGATTAAATATTATTGTTCACATATATTTCTGGTATATATGCAAATTACATTTTACATATCGCATTATCTTTCAACAACCCCACCGGGAAGAGGCACTCTAAGGAATAAACATAATTTTTGTATTTAAATAATTTTAAAATTTTGTGCAGGCTCTATCCTGGTTGGTGAAAATGACATTAAAGAATCGAAAATCCCACTGAGCATTTAATCATTTTTGCATGTTTTGACCTCTCATGTGTGAACTGCTCTTCCACTGCACGTATATAGACAATAAAGAATAGAAAACAACATTACCAGGTCTAAACAAAAAGATAAATCATACTAGGAAACCAACGAAACCTGTCAATTTGAAAGTCTGCTCAAATATATTTAAAGCATAAAAATTGATTATCTGATTCAAATAAATTCGAAAAATGTAGTGATGAATATTTATCAAATAATAATAAAAAATACTGTTTCCGGATCATCTAATCAAAAACATATAAACAAAGGCCGGAATTTAAGTGCGAGACAGGAGTATGGATATAAAATTTTATATTAAATGGGGAAATTTGCTGCTTTAAAATATAGCTGTTAAGCTAGACATCTTCAGATAAAATTTGAGAGTGAACCTGTAAAAAGGGAAAAATAAGCGTATTATCATAACATGGTAAAATTATTTCTATTTTTCTGCCTGTTCATGGGCTGGTATGAATTTTCCATATAGTTTATCAAACCTATAATGAACTTCCCACCAAATAGCGCAATGAACCAGATAACAAACCAATAATATGATTGTATATTTAGGACCATACCTCAGTATAGTAAGTTTACTCTTTCTTTTAATGTCCTCCATTATTCCTTTAAAGATAGGAACCTCGTAGGGTGAAACGTGAAACTGAATTACGTTTCTAACGTATGCAGCATGCCCAGCTTCTAAATGAAATTCAAAAATTTTTCTTCTTGAGCCAGGAACTCTCGGCGTGTAACGACTCTGAAAGGAGAATATGTCACTCCAAAAATTGCGCATCGTCCAGATTTAAATTACAAAATACGCATGCGCCTTTATAAAATGGAATGTTTTAACAATTATTTCTTTATGATCCACTAAAAATATTTTAGCATTTTTACGGTCAAAAAACTACTTGTAACTAATTCGCTCTCTACTAAGTGCGCACGAGTAGATTTTGTATTCCTTAATTCAAATTTAATATATTTAAAATTTTGCAACGCTCAATTGTAACTGATTAACGCCTTCGCCGGAAGTAAAAATGGTTTTAACACAAAAACAATGATCATTATATTGAAGAGGAAACAGTAGAAAATCAAATTATTTTTATATCAAACAATATCATAAAAATCTACAAGTTATTTCCAATTATCTATGTGCGCATGCCTGCGATCACAAGAAAATAGATTATTGAATTATACTCTGTGAAAAGTTCAAAAATTATATTATTAACACGTTTAGATTTTTGTGATATCAAATGCTTAAACCCATATATATAAATTGTTTTTATTTAGGTGATGCCTTTTTCTTCAAAGGTTCATCTTCCTTAAATTCTTCATATTTTACAATAATTTTTGGAAATTCGCGAAATCCAAAAATACAAATTTTAACTGTAAGAGTACATAATGCAAGATTAAGGTTGTTTCAACAATGTCTAAGTTCATTATTTTATTTTTAAGAATTAAATATTATTATAGAATCGAGAAGAGCTAAATTTTATGGAACAGTGGTAATCAAATTGAGGCATGCTCCTTTAAGTCATTCCCTTCAACGAGCTGAACGCAATACAAAATCGGTTTTCCGATGTTTGAGATCTATCAAAATAAAATAATTAGCAGAAAAATACAAACTTTTAACGACGCCTCCATTTAGAAATGTTTGTACAATTAACGATATTTTACAACCTTATTAATCTGTGTAAGCACGGACCTAACTCTTAAAAATTTTAGAAATCCTGTTTTTTTATAATATGTTTGCTTTTTAATTGAATCATGAAAATCGCAGCACTTAGCACGACTACATATTAAAACGTAGTCACCGAAAGGATTAAAAAAATATAATTAAACAGAAAATATATCATTAAAGGACTAGCATGAAGGCAAATGGTCGTTAAGTGACAATTTTTCGTTGATGGGAAGAGATTAAAGTTGATTTTTATGAAATAAAAATACATTTTGGTAAAATTTGTTGATTTTAATGATTCAAAGAGTGTATAAAGTTAATCTCATGCTATTCTGTAAAAATAGGTGTTTGTGATATAAATGTGCTTGATATGCTCCGTTAAGTACTAAGAGTCATTTGAATAATGTTGTCTGAGAAATAAACACAACTTTAATTTTTCGCATTTATACTGCTCATAAATTGGTAATTACAATTATGTATTAAACCATCTAAAATAAGCTTGAATCGAAGAATTATCTGTTGTATGAATGAATTCAAAGAATACGTCATTTGAATCTCGTACATTAACCATTGATGGTCACGCCAACATCTCTTCATTTGGGTCGATTTGAATCTTTCAACGAACTCTTCACAAACATAAACCGAATCTATATTTTCCTCCGTGACAAAGAATCGGAAAGGAAAAGTTATTTTAAAGTCAATTTTCGAAGGAAATACATAAGGAATATTTCTTCCCATTGTAGTAAATCTTTCTGAAAATTCTCGGTATCGAAAAAATCAAAAATAAACTCAGGATTTTCATATCTCATTAATTTTTACAAACATCAGAGAGTGTTGTTTTGGCACTTCTAAAGATGGTGAGAAATAGCAGTCATATGATTGTACATTATAGTTTTACTTTTTCGTGAAGAATCTCCAGACATCTAATGTCTTCCCCAATACCTTCCATGGTGAAAACACACTTAATACATTAAAATTTCAGAATAGCTTCTATCTTCATCTGGAGTATGAAGTAGATCTTTTTGATGAAAAGAATATTGAAACGATTCAACCATTTAAGATGGCGAGTTTTAATTCGTTTTGGTGTACTCATGCGTTGTAAATAACTATAATCGAGCTTTTCTTAACTAAGAATATGAAAATCTTTTTCATTAAAAGTCTAAACTTCAGGAGTCGAGTAATAAAAAACCAGTCATGAACAATGACATACCTGAACCATGTTTTTTTGTGTGGTAATACATAGGCTGTATAAAAAATCTTTGCGATAAAGTGGCTTTGTTGAAATCAGTATGAGTGTTTTTGAAGAGTATGTAGATCATCGATTCATTCTCACCACTATAGCATAATGTTAAGAAATAATTCTGACTATGAATCCCCGATTTTTTCTACTAAAGCAAAGTTACCACTGTTTTCGAGATCTATATAGCAAAAAATTGTTTTTGAAGCAATAGACTTAATTTCATGACATGCGCGATTGATTAGATAGCTATAAAAACTAACAAAAATTCTCGTTTGTAGATCTTGAATTCTTTTCTGGCATTGAGCTGATTCAAATAACTGATAACATAATGCTAAAATTTTTGTGTAAACTAGAAATATAATATTTTATTTTTTCTCTGAGAATCTAGCAACGGCCTGATGATTTTGCACATGCTATATTCCAAAGGTAGAATATTCAACCACCTTATTGGTTTAACAAGATATATCGGATGTTGGACTGGTAAATATTTGTAATCTATTGAATTTTAAACATCCCATGACCTCCACAGTTCAACAAATCTATGATACCTATTCCAATGTTTGGAAAATTTGTATTAATCGGGATAGCTCGATTTCTCTCAATAACATACACAAGAAAACACTCCTTGGTCTATCTGTAAACTCTCAAAGAGTTCCTTTTCCATTGGTAACGTTACTTCTTTTGTCATTTCGCTTGTCGTCTATAACATCCTCATAATTTACTCCTATTCCTGTACATCCTGTCGGTTATGTGTTCTCGTTATAAACTCACAGCATAACATCATGCAGATAATTAAACAAAAACTAACCGTCTCAAAGCCGATCCATTCATATTCCAACTAAGATTCTTTTATGATATTTATGTTTTAATATCTGGCAAAATAACGAAAAATCAGTACTTGGATTATTTTATTCGACGTTTTACTGTAAAAATGGTGTTCGCATTCTTTTAGCTTTATTTCTTAAATATCTGATTTACACACCTAATAGCATGATTAATTTCTGAGTGTTTCTCTGAATTCGCCAAGTTCTTATAGTTAATACATGCTTTGCACATCTTCATTTTTCGATTAGCCTCAATTTCTGCGAAAATTGATTGAAATTCTAATGATCAGCTGAATTTTTTTAAATTAAAGACCAAAAAGTTTTAAAATACAGAAATATCCATGAAATATTTAAGCAAAACAACAAGGTTGTAAATAATTTTACACCATGTCTCAAGTTATACCATCCAAATAGGGTTCAAGAATAGAAATGGAATAATTTCTTTATCTCTTATTAGAACATATAAAAAGGCTCCAAATAGGAAATTTACCTAATTATAATATATGTTGATCTTTCATGGAAATTTATCTCCATGTTTCAAGGTCTGATTTTTCATGCCTAGAACACTCACATCGACAGAGTTATCTGTAGGAAAACAAATTTCAATTATAAATCGTCCAACTAATTATGTTCGTCAATTTTCGTCCTGAACTACTCAGCAGCACCTATATCGTCAACCAGTTTCTCAAATATATATGTTAGACTGCAAACACCTCTAAAACTCTCGAGTAAAAGTAACCACATTATTATAACTGTTTCAAATTTTGTTCTCTTTATGTCAAAAAATAATATCTATCTTTTGAAATTTTAAATTACTGATTGGATTTTAACATTGAACTTGTATAATGATTTTAAGAATTCTTTCTTTGCATATACCTTAGCTTTTAACAACAAATTTCTCATTTTTACATAGATATACTTTAATTTAACTGAATTGTGTCTGATTTAAACAAAAACGAGGCGCATGTCACCAAATGATATTTATGAAACTTTATTCTTCGCACTTTCTCAGCCAAAACAAGATAATATCTCCATCGGAATTTTTCATCTCTTCTTCATAATTTTAATTTACTTCAGTGTTACGCTTACATTGTTTGATAAAATAACGACTTAAAAAATGTATATATTTTTCTAAATATTAAAATGAATAGATTTTCATCCAAAATATTTTTCATCTAACTTTAAAATGGTATTTAAAGATTTTAACATCAGAAATCGTAAAAATTAATAACTTGTTTGACATATTCACCGCCATTAAATAAGGTGATTGCCCTGTATGCATGGCGTCTTTTAATTTTAGGCATCGTTAAAAACTGAGGATCTTATTTTCCTCTTATTTATTTTATCCTTTGCATCTGAAAGTCGGTTAATGAAATTATCGTCTACATTTAATTTACACCTCTCACTTGAAATGGTGTTTGTGTTTGGCAAAAATAAGCGGAATATTTACCAAAATGAACGAAACGCCTATCTGTTCCAACCTTTTAATTAATTATCCGATATTATTAAAGACCCATGCAATTTTAATTCAACTTTAAATATTTTTAACATATTTTGTGAAATTAAACAGGTGTAACTATCAATCTTAAAAAAACGGAGCACTCGCCAAATATACAAAAAGGTGATTCTTTTGAAGACAATTCCTCGAAAAATTAGTTTTATATAATGTAAAAGCTATTGAAAGATCTGAATGTTTATTTATGGCTGATTTAACATTTTTAATTTTTCAATATATAATTGCAATCTTTCACATTTCATCTATAAAATTTATCAAGGCACGCAAAAGTGGCATATTAAGTCTAACACTCAAAAAAAGTTACTTCATATGTTTTTAATCAATATAAGCCATTTAAAAATCATATTGGCATAAGACTGAACAAATAGAAAATACTCATGATATCTAAAAAAGTTTCTAAACTAAATTTTAATTACACCTAAAAAATTTACCAAAGTTTTTAAGTATTCATAACGTAAGAATATTCAAAAATTGGAAACGTTTATTTGAATTAGAAAAAATATAATTATTTTTAAGTTTGAACTTTTTATTCATACCTTAAATTATAAATATAAATTATAAAATTACTGCTTCTCGACATTAACTATTACAAGCATGTAACCGGTTATTAATGAATGTAATTTTTTGCTTATTCTCAGGAAATAAATCTTACCAAAGCATCTAAAATCATAGAGTATTTTTCATTAAAATATTATTCTTGTTTTTCATTTTTTAAATAATTTTTCACACTAAATTTTTGTGAGACTATTAATCAGACGGTATCATAAATAATAAACACAAAAAATCGTTTTAAATTAAAATAAACATTAAATTGTAATTTTTGTGTCCGTCAAAATGAGTCATGACCCTTGCGATCATATTTTAAAGGAATTTACATCCATATATTATCCAACCTCACTCTGGAATTTTATAATCTGTTTGCGATATTCCTTCTCGTTAAGGTTGTTCTTATGTTGGGTTGTGTGAGGTTTAAACTCAATAAAACGATCATCATTTCTCTACTCTATAGGACAGACATACTTGGAATATGTTGGTTCATTTAGATGAAACTCGAATGAGCAATCTAGGAAATACAAAAGCACAAATTACTTTATAATTTCATAGAATACAATTTTGTACATTCACTTTATGATGCTTTATAGAACTAGGTTTACATTTTCATACCGCTACAAACACTGTAAATCAAAATATCTCTAAAAAGTTAATTTTTATCAAATTTATTCTTTATTTCGATATAAAGGTAATTATGATTATATTGTGTATTATTATGAACGTTTGGTTGCTTTTTAGATATCACTGGCTAACTAAAGCAATTATCATATTTATACGAAGAACATCGATGAGACAAATCTATCCATGCTTCATTCGAAAGAATTTTGCTTCTTTTTTCTCCTCCGATAAAGTTCTGATTACTAGTATCCGTAAAAAGCACTTTAATTCTTTGGGTCCCCTTGCCTCGTGCAAGCAGTGTGCTTTTGGCAGTGTGCGACTATTATCTTATAAAAACCTCACCCTCTCATTGTTCTTCTGTAGCAACATTACATTTGGGGTATGGTTTCGATTATCATGATCATCTGAGTTGATTTAAAAAGATTCGAAAAAAAATTTTGAATTTTTAGACTTTCGTAATTGAAAGACATTAACAATAATGTTTGATTTTTTATCCTATATATGTTAAAAACTTCCAGTTCTGGTTAGAATAAAATTACTTGATTTTCATTTGGGTAATAACAAGACAACAAGTTCTAATTACGTTGATTAACTTATCGAAGACTATAAATAGAGAAATGAGCATATTTCTGCAATATATTTTAATATTATTTGAAGATTTGAAATTTTAATAGCATACGTATGAATGAGAACGATGTCAATGTTACATGTAGAGCTAAATATCGAACATATATCATCGTGTTAACATTATTTGTTCGATTAATGTCAAAAGTACATGAATTTGTACTTGTATTCGAAACATAAAATGTGTATTACAAATCTTTTAAACGTAAACGTAAATTTAACAGAAATCACGATACACTATCATTTAATAGTATACATACTTTAAAAATTTATAATTTTGGTAAATATTAATATTTTACTGTATTATTTTATAGAAATATAAATTTTGTAACAATTGAATGATTTTAACACGGTCAAAAGGAGTCAAAACAGTAATCAGAAATTGATTTATTAAAAGTGGAATAAACTCATTTACAGGGGACTTCTAAGGAATAATCAAAATTCGTATCACATCATACCGTGCACATGAATATAATATGAGGTACATCATGTAAACTCGCTATATGGTTCTGAATTTACGATATCAAAATATGTGTGCAAAAATTGAAAATTGCTCGTATGGCGTTTATTTTAAAAATAAATTAAGCTTTTTCAAGTTATTAAAATAAATACATTGGATTTAAATCTCGCATAAAATAAATCGACGAAATTTTCAAATGATGATATTGACGAATAAATTTTCTTTTAATAATATTTTTTTAACCTCTATTTTGAATCGTAAAAAGAGGGGGAACTTATTTGATAATAATAATCATATGTGGCATGATACAAACAAAAACGAAACAAAAGTAAATATTTTCCAGGTAAATCGATATTTTTTTAAATTATTCTCAAACAACTAACGATTTAATTTCAATGAGATTAAAATATTTATAAATAGTTTCAAATTCAGACTATTTTTCATAAGTTTAAATATTTTTCACATTTCATTATACTTCGTGAGAAAATCTTTCACACCTGATTTCAGAAATTCTCTAGAATTCTTTTTACTCTTGAAATTTTTTATCTATTTTCATTTTAGAGACATAAAATCACCAAGTAAATCAAGTTTGTTTTTTAACTTTTAGAATCAAAACATCTACATTTGTTTAAATAAAATCACCATAACCACAATTATTGAATGAATTCAAGATTTTAACAAGTCTTCAAAGCTTTTAAGAATTCTTTTAAATTTATTCGAGTTTCGAAATGTCACAATTTCAATTCCACTTTTTTTACTTTCTCCAAGGATAAATATAGTTCTGTTGACAGCCTCTAGATTGAACTAAAAAACAGTTTTGTTTGTTCAGTGAAAAATACAACGTATATTTAATTCATTAATAATTAATACTTGAACATTTACTTTATTTAAACATATGGGTTCTAAAATTCAAAAGAGAATTGAGATCTAGTTTTTTCTATCACATATACACAGATATAAAAATAAATCAAATTAGCGACCAGTAATATCATTAATTCTCTTGTCTTCTTTTTCTTGGAGCATACTTTACTTATCATTTTTGCTTTTATCAAATTTAAGCAATCTATACCACGCAGAATTAAAACCAAATGCCACGTCATCTTCCGATGAAAAGCAGAAAATAGCACTAAAAGTAGGTATGACACGACATTACGTCCCACTAACCTTCACTTCTAAGGTAAAACGATTTTAATTGAAAAAAGACGAAGAGAGATTTATAAACCTGCAGATACCAGAGAAACCTAAACGGGGGTGCCTGGTGGGGGTATTTCTGTTAAAAGTAAAAACCGAAAATCAGAGCCTCATAGGAGAGCATCGATACATAAAAATATTTGTTGAGAAATTTCAGAAAAACTTAACACATTCTTCAGTGAAATAGCACTGAAGATGGGTATAGTTTAAATTTTTACAAAAATTAAATTTGAATTATTTTCTTCGTGGAAGGGCTATTTTAATCTGAGATTTTCTTCTCATATTTTATTGTTTGGCACACTATCAGAGCTTGGGTGTATATGTAGAGTTAATTTATGCTTTCAAAGCAAATTCAAAATTTTTTAATTTAAATTTTATACTTGATTTCTAATTATTCTTCAAGGAATATGAAATCATAAATTTCTGAAATACTTGTTAAATATCTATGTTATGAAACATGTTAGGTCAGATATTCGGAAGTTATACCAATTGAGATATTTACAGATAAATCATAAATGGAGACAGAAAAAATACCAATGTTTGGAAAATTATAAATTTATTTTTATTAAAAGAATAAAATTTCCTTTTATTTGCCATCAAAGTGTCAAGAAAAAATAAAAAATTCTAATTCTAAAATATATTCTATTTATTCGATAGATCAAATAATTTACACATTTTATAAGAAAGATAATTGAGTGACACACTTCAATAAACAGGATTGTAAAGATTCATTGTATATTACAATAAATTACTAATATAAATGTCAAATATCAGAAAATTTGAAAAAAATCAACTTCATATAAATTTTTTAGAGAAGTCATATTTTATAAATGAGAAAAATGCGATAAACGTCAAAATACCAAAATTAATTTGAAGAATAAACTTATTTTTCCTCTGTTTTATTGCTATCGTATAAGAATCTTTGATATTCACGAAAATTTTCCTATGTAGTTCAAGAGTTCGATCGAGTACAAATAAAAACACATAGAGATATCGAAATTTAATAATTTATCACGATTCTTTTGAATAAATTTAAATAAAGAGTTTATTATTGAAGTTATTGAAATCAAATATAAAAAATTTGTAAAATATATAAAAAATGAGTGGGTAGAGTCATTCTAAATTAAAACAGTAATCTATCGGGATAAAAATAACACCATCCAAACGATTTAAACGAATTGTAATTTTAATCAACCTCTCTCAATTAAGGAAAGACTAAGTACTCTTGAAAATCTCAATATAAGTTAATTTTCAATAATTCTGCTTTTTTTACCTTTTCTCATGCACAACATTTATAAAATATTTGGGAAAACGACAATTAAAAGAATATGTTATCAAAATATACTCAAATAAAAATAGAAGATTGTCTTTAAATTGAGATTTCACATTTTTCAAATCAATATTCCTATGTATTAGCAATTTATGATGAAGAAGCAGAAAATGTAATTTTTAATTTATTTTAAAGTAAAATAAAAAAATATAAACTGCTTTCTAGTGTTAAGTTTAAGCAAAAATACAAAAAAGTACTTTCATAATTTAGTAATAACTTATTTATGTCAATTTGACTGCACGATTTTTAAGTTATTCATGAGTATATCCATCATTTTGAATTTACAGATTCGCTACATTTATGATTGTTTCATAATTCTTTATGTTGGTTATATTTGAGAAATAATATCATCCAAATTTTTCATTTTCAATCGCTTCATGGTTTATGCTATTTCTCAAAGTATATAAACGTTAATGAATCCTTACTTCTCATTTACTGTCTAGAATGATAGAATATTTGGGATTCTATTTGGCAAAAGATTTCTAGTGATAATAAATATTATTTTTCGAATGGGATGGCCAATTAAAGAGACAAAAGTATTATTTTCTTTAATTAAAATTTTTGAAATATTTTTTTTGAATTAATAATATAAACGATCAAAATATATATTTCTAGCATTGAAATTTGGTTTATATTTTTTCGTAAATATCTCATTTACTCAAGCATTATTTTAATCACAAATAAATTAACATATTTGATGAACAAATCGACATGTATAAAATTCATGGCGAATAGTATACTTAAAGAAAATTGTTACATTTGTAAATGAAAAAAATATTTAATAATACTCCTAATCGTTATAAAAATAATTGTTTGGTTTAACATTTGAAAAAGAAACAAATTCTGTGATGTATTAAAAGATTATAATAAATAAAAATGTACTTATCGGAATTACATTCATTTTATAAAAATATAAGTTAATTATTCAGAATTAATATCTTAATCTATTTAACAGGGAAATTTATTTTAAAACAACATAAGACTTTGAAAACAATTAAAATAAATTTAAAACTATGCTCTTAATGTGACAGTTTTTAAATCAAGAATTGTCTTCAGATGAATATGAATGAAATTAAAAATTATACTCAGAAGTTTTTGCTTTGGAATCTCATCATTATGATATTTTAATTTTCAACAGATCATTATCTTGTGAAAATAAAAAGAACAAAATTTTTTAACTTTTTAAAAGCTTTTTATGTCTTGCAATTATACATTAGAAAAATACTCCAATCAGCAAAACTAATAATGGTTACATCTAAATATTTTGTAAAATCTTGAATTAGAACAATGAATTCTCTCTTATCATATGTCATTATAAAACTAAATTTCCATGCAATAAAAATAATAAACATAAAAATCGAAAAATAAAAAATTTTAATTAAAAAAAGAAATGGGAGTTTTAAACTTATACTACTCTCATCTTAGGCGAACTTAAACCCCAGATCAGAAGATATATGCAGGCAAATAGTCAATCATGATTTATATTTAAAAAAGAAAATTAATTTATTTTGAGATTTTTTGCGGCTAGTTAATTTTAGAATATTTATGATTTACATCTCCATACTGCATCGATTTAATATGATCTTATTTTAATTTAAATGCAGATTTATGCATGATGTTCTTTAATTTAATGTAAAGAATTTTTAAAATTAAATATTGAAAATAACACCCAATGAAAAGCTTTTGAAAATAAAATATCAAATTTACAATGTAATCAATATGTTAGGCTAAACTTATTTAATATTCATTTCAAATCTGAAGGCATATTGATTCTTCAAAAATAAATTGAAATCTTACATTATCTTTAACTTAAGAACACTTCAATTTTAGTTTCATGTAGTTTATTTTGCACTATCAAAGATATTTTAAAGTTTTACGATAAATGGCATTATATGATATATTATGTGTTTTTTTCATGAATTTTAAAGTTTAAACAAATTAAATTATCGATTTTGCATAAAAAGTCGATTATAAGTAAAAAAATATTTTTCTCCATGATCAAAAATAACACGATAAATCGTCATTTTACTTGTTTGTTGGGTCACTCAAAATCTGTTTATTCGTTCTTCAGAAAGCAATAAATAAAAAAAATTTTCTTTAATTTTTAAAATTGGATAAAACAGCCAGTATTAATGTTGAGATTTTTTATAAGAGATCATTGCCTGCAATTGATGTTGTTTTATTGAAATTAAAAGAAAACTTTGACATAAACTATTTACGTTTATCTCATATTTCACTTTTTAAATGACGATAAGAATGTTGAGTTATTTACAAATGTAAAAGTACAATAATTTTATTTTAAATAACCATTTCATTCGTTGATTGGAAAATTATAAAATGACTCGGTTTATCAAATAAATGAGATATTGACTGAATTTCAAAAAATTTTATCATTAATTTAAATTATTTTATAAATCAAATAAAACATTCAAATTAATTGTCGTCAATTAACTTTTATATACTTGAGAGAATCGTTTTATTAACGTCGATATTTCTGGTCTAGTTGACTTACAATATATATAAATTATGTGATGAAATGAAAGTTTAAACGAGAATAATTTATATGAACTCGTCAAAAAAAAACACTTGAAAGTTTGTGTTATTAATTAATAACTATTGTTTTTCTCAATTTGATTGTTTTTTCCGACGACGTCTAATAATTCGTGGGACAAGTATCGAGATACTATTATCAATTAATCAAGAAATTTAAATATTAAAACCATTTTAATGTTTAATAATATTCAAAATTATATCTACTCATTCTTTAAAATACCATAAATATATAATTTATGGAAAAGATTGTTTTGATTTTTTTAAGAGAAAAAATTTCGTAATTATTTTAAAAATAAGTGCTTGAATTCTTTGTATTTATTATTTTAAAACTCCCTTTTATATGTGTCTTTATATTTAAAAAAGGATGTATAAGAAAAATTTGTGGTGAAACTCTCATTGAGCTAGATTTCAATAATTTATAGATAATATGCGTAAAAAAATAAAACGATTTTTCAATTTTAAATGTTCTTTTTTCCACTTATTTCCATTTTTCTATCTTAACTGATCACTCTTAAATTCAAAAATATTAGAATCGTGAAGTTTAATGTGATTTAAGGACATTAATTTATTGTACGTCCTCGATGATCATTTTATTTAATGATATATCAAAGCCTGTGAATACATCCACATGAGTTAACATATAAAATAAATTATTTAAAAATGTATCGCTAAAGTATTAAAGGGAGAAATATTTTAAACAGCTATATTTTTATCAAGTGGACGAAATTTTGAAAGAATGATCTCCATTCTTTATTGAAATTATTATCTGGAAATGTTTAACTCACAAAACAGTTTCCTTTTCTTCCAACATCGTAGAATTAACAAAACAACCACAATTGACCCTAATAATTTCGATATTTATAGATTTCTGATCTACTGACAGTTAAACCAATAAATAAATAAAATTGGTGAAGATTAAGTTTGAATTTTTAAGCACAAAAATATCAAACTTACAAAATTACTCACAAAAAGAAGTAGATATTAAAATGAAAGTAAAATAGATATCCAGATAAAAATACATAAAAACTACTTAGAAAGTAAGAAATAATTGAACAACGCATAATTCGAGATCAAAATAAAAAATAGGTTTGGTTGACCAATTGATCCAATGGGATTAACGAGAAAACTTTTTCTTACGTCTTAAAAAAGATAAGTTTGTTAGTACAGGACATTTTAAATATGAAACTAATCAAACATTTTCTTTATAAAAAGACAAAACCCTCCAAGTATGGAGCACATATTTTCTTTTTATATGGATTATTTTTATCTTTTAAATCACAGAATTATCGGTTGAAAAACAATCAAGCCGTTTCATTTACAAATGATAATAACACAAAATACAAATGATTAATTCTAAATATAGGAAATAATTGCAAAAACCTCATAAATACAAGGATTTACATTTGAGATTATTTGAATGAGACTAAATTATATGATAACGAATTCTTAATCTATTTAAATCACAACTAAAAAGCTTCAGCCTTGATATTTATGCATTTGAGATTTCGACTTAAATTACTTGATCATTATAAAGCCTTTTGTGTTTGCAGAATATGATTTGGTTTTCGTAGTTATTAAAATATTAATAGGAAAGGATTTAATATCAAGGATGTCGTTTGGTTCTCTTGTTCCATGTTTATTATATTGACTATGGGATCGATTCTTCATCAACAGTGTTTACATACTTTTTCTATTTTTTCATTTTATTAATATAAAATGAACAATAACAAAATATATCTGTTGTGTTAAATGGATCAGATGA
Source organism: Neodontobutis hainanensis (assembly GCA_024349245.1). Classification (NCBI taxonomy): domain Eukaryota; kingdom Metazoa; phylum Chordata; class Actinopteri; order Gobiiformes; family Odontobutidae; genus Neodontobutis; species Neodontobutis hainanensis. The sequence goes on from JALDNG010000749.1 coordinate 60,650, forward strand.
AAATCTACTTAGATAAAAAAAATTATGTTATCACATCAGAGACAAGGATGTAGGTGTACTTACTAGAGAAATAAATTCACAAGTTATAAATCCAAAAATATAAAAGAAAGAATGGCTCAATTAAGTCAACAAAATATATTCATTTTAACCATAAACATTTGAGAATATAATTTTACAATAATTGATTTATTCAATCAAAAAATATATAATTTCAATTTAACTGTCAGAAAATAAGCCAAATTATTGAAAATAAGTTAATTTATCTCAATCCAGAAATAATAAATATTTTAAGAAATAAATTTATACAAATTATCGTAATTCTGATTTACTACGTTAAAAAGGCAAGATGAGGAGAATCAATCTTCCCAATGCTTGTTAATATATTAAAATACCAAGGCATCTTTAATTTATCAACTCTGAGTTTTTTATAAAATTATCGGCAAAGCGATGCTGAAAATAAATTTTTCCATTAAGATATCTTTTAGATGTTAATAAAATATATAAATTTAATCACGTTTGCAAAAGTCAAACTATCATTGCTGTGAGTAGCTTCCTAATGATTTTAAATATCATTGAATATTTAATTATCTTTCAAAGAGACATAATAAAAAGGTTATTTATGTAACATAATTAAGATTTTGAAGTTTCAATTAAAAATGATTAAAAGACTATTGGTAACAAAGAAAAACAAGAAACTAATATTTAAATGTGAAAATGAATTCATTGTTAAAATCGACAACTATGTCGAAATGTAAAAAGCGAAAAGTTTCTATATAGATGAAAAATTTAAACTTTTTCGATTGAATAACATAACATTGCAATTTTTGAAGATAATGAAGAAATGTTATGTGGAAAATGAAAAAAGAATTTAATTTTTCAATGTTATGCCAAATATTTTTACAATCGAAATCACACGAGGAGGCTTAAAATTTTGTTGCACCTTGTGGCAGAGAGCTCATAAAGTTCATTTTTTGGATTTTGATCATACGTATCGACATTATATTCGTATTATTAACAAGGTATAATTAAATGGAGAATTATGATAAAACATGATATATTTCTTAAAATAATAACAATGTAAATTTACCAAAATATTTCTTGCTACATATAAATTTTCGAAACATCAGATTTTATCTAAAATATATTTCTCAAATTATGTACAATCATAATTTTATGTTGAATAATACGTTAAAATTAATAAATTTGGGATCTTGAAAATTATGATGATATTTATTAAATAAATGGTTTGACTAAAAGTCAATTTATTCATGTTAATTTTAAAAATAATTTTAAGGAATCTTTAAATATTTTATGTTCATTTTAATTTGTTTTTATTGTACGTTGAAAAATATGTTTTGAAATTTGGGATTATAAGCACATTATTTTACTGACTTGGTACAAAAGGAAAAAATAGTGAGTTCATATAAATATGCTTTGTGATATTTAAAAATTGATTTTTTATCTCAAATGATTAAATTGCTTAAGAACAAACATAGATTATAATTTCCAAAATTTATCACGTTAGTGATCCTAATTCAATAAAATAAACAGGTTTGTTTATGTTTAATTTTTTATATCAACTAAGATGTAGGTTTTGATAATTTAAGAATTTTCATATTTAATTATTATAAATCAGTTTTTTGATAATATTTTTGAATTTTTTATGAAAATTCTAAATTTCTAATGATACTTCCAAAACCTCAAATTTATTTTTATTTTTTCTCTTATTCCTGGACATTCATTTTTACATGAATCAAATATTCAAAAATCAAAGCTTTAAAAGGGTTAATATCAATTTAATTAAATTAATAAAAATTAAAAAATAATTTTTTGAATTTCACGTATTTATCGTTCACCATTTACTTAAAATATGTTTATGCTGTTTTTAAGATGTGGAAACGATTATATCGTGCAGCCAAATGAGTTTTAAACGTTCTTATTGTTCCTATAAGTAAATTAAAAAAATATTTTGTACCTAAATTACACTCGTTTTTCATAAATGTCAACATCATCAATACTTATTGATTGTGTTATTATTTTAAAAAACCTTTACTTGAGTATTATACAAAAGGAAATTGAGGTATACATGATCAAATCTAAGAAAATCTTGATTTAAGATTTTTTTTAAACTTGTGAATTACGTTTAATTGTTTACATGACCTTATTAAGAGTATTTTTTAAATTATTATAGAATAATTATTTTAATTAAACAATTTATTTTAAGAAATTTTTAAACCATCAAAATTCTCGATGTCACTTCTTTTAATATCATTGCCATTTGCACCCAAATTTTACTCATAGATGAATTATTTTGAGGATTTACAATTATATTAATATTTTGTGATATTCGATAATTTAATTCACATATCAAAACTCAATTAAATCAGATGTAATTAACTCAGAAATAAACAGACTACCTGTTTTTAAAACATGGATAAAGATCACGTTTCTTACATCTCAAAATCTTATAATTTAATTTTTACTATAACTTAAATGACTTTACCTGTAAATAAATCATATCAAAATCGTTTGTATGATTTATCTATATTAATGAACTTCTAAAATTTAAATATATTTAGAAAGACGGAAAATTGGAAAAAAAATATTTCTCAAAGTAATTTTACTCATTTCATTGTTCACGAATGTAACTCATTAACAAGATAATGGCTGTTCAGAGTTACATTTTCTGCATCATCCTCCATATTTCTATTTACCGAGAATTTAAAAGTTCACACAACTCGATATCTTAAAGTATTATCGATTCGCAATGACAATCATTCACAGAGGTGTTGGTTATCTTATAAGAATATATATCTCTTAGCGTATCAATGATGTTAAATTAGTTGTTATATTCATGATCTTAAAAGTTAGGATCAACTTTTTACATACTAGAGATTTGGAAGTTCACTTATCCTTCAGTGAATGATTACGATATTTAGATTTTGGTTCATCAGCAGTGACTTGAGTATATCGCGAGACATTTAAAATCAGAGACGTACTTATATTTGAACAATCTCTTAGTCGAAAAACACATATATTAGTGAAATTTTAACACAATTGATTGACTATGTTGTTTGTTTAACTCATCAGTGTCAGAATATTTTTGAACTCAGCACATAATTTCATGGATTGAATTTATTTTTGTAAAATACATATTGAACAATTTATATTTAATTTCATAATAATGATAAAAACCAGGCTTGAGTTTCTGCAGTAAGAGGTTTCTTTAAATTTTATGAGTGGAGTTATGACGTATGATGTACGTTGATTTATATGGTATACATGAGTGCTTAACGCATTTCATGGTGAACATTAACATGGAGTTTCATAGTGTTAATTGCAGATAATTTTTACCTAAATTCATTTCATATAGATCAAAATTTTCATCATATTAATCTGGAAATTTCACAACAATTTCAATTCTTGTTTTCAGATTTAATTGGAAAACTTGTTAATGAAAATCTAATTTTTTGAAAATAAACGAAGATAAACGTACACTTTACATTTAAACTATTTATGTTTGAACTCTTTGATACATTTTGAAATCATTACATTCACTTTCGTCTTAATATTCATGATAAATCTTTTTGAAACTTATAAATCAATGAATAATTTTATAAATCTTTCAAATAAAATATCAAACTAACCCACATTCATTACAGTATTAATTTACGAGTTTTCTAACAAAAAATTATACTTTAAATTTTTTTTTATTTTCACAAGAATCCTCATGTCAACATTTGATTTTATCTATTCAATATTTTATAAAATAAATATTTTAAATTGAATTAATTTTAATCCAATTTGTCAACACTCACAGTCTTTAATTTAGATCAATAAAATTTTTCATTTATTTTATATTTGTATTATTTTAAATGATTAAATTCATAAAATATGATATGTCGTAGAATATTGAAGGAATATTCTTCAAACATATCTACATGAAATTTTATACATAAAAATTAATCATTTTCACAAATAAAAAAACAATAAATAACAAATTTTCAAGAAATAATAAATTACAAGTCAATAATATATCTAAAAATAATTTATTTAAATTATTTCTAAACTCGTATTAAACAATAATATAGACAATGTACGCTAATCTACATGTAAAAAACCGTTAAACTGGACATAAAAATCCTATTTATTGTTTGAAGATGTTTTACGAACACATGAGCAGGATATTTATCTCAGAACGTTCAAAAAATGTTCAGAAATACATCAATTTTAATCGTGATATTATTTACTTTTTCAACCACTAAAACAAAAAAATCGAAATATAAAAGATTTTTCATTGTAATTAAAGGTTGGTTTGTTGAATTTGGTAGGTTTAAATGTTTTTGAATATCTTTCCTGTTATAGATGTTTATCAAAAAAAATCTAAACGTGGATAAAAGAGACACAATATTCGTAAAATATATACCACCTTTTAAATTGATTTATTTAAGAAAATTTATCGAAAGCTATTTTCACAATGATAGCTTATAAAACAAGTTATAAAAAGATAATGAATTTAAAGATACCTTGATTCATCCTCAAATCTCCAATCTTTGATGAAAAACCATAAATATAATTTCTATTACACTCAGATTAAAAATATAAATCATTTTGAGCTTAAATACAAAAAATTAAATCTATTTTAGACATGGTAAATGCGAAAATTAAATAAAAATAATGAAATTCATAAGAAATTTATGACAATTTAAAAAATTCGAAAAACTTAGGAATTCTAACAGAATAAAATTTTATTGTTGGAAAAATATATGAGAATAAAAACAGTTTGGAAGAGTTTTGGTTGGTATTAAGTCAATGATTTTAGTGATTCAACATAATTCAACGATCCAAAATACTTTGGTTTGAACTTCATTTTACAAAAACAGATTTTAAATTCTTCAAGATTCTTATAACTTTTAATAATCTTAGAGTAGTTTAAATAATCGTTGAATTAAGCCTTTTATAAATCAATGAAACTCACATTCGAGCGAAGATTAAAATGATCTAATCTTGGTTGGTATAAGACTTTAAAATCATAAAACACAAACATTCACATATGTTTCATTAAAAATGAAAGAATAAATTTCTTGATTTGATAAATGATCAGGATAAGCATCAATAATTAGAATGAAACTAATTAAGCATCTATCTAAAGAAGCTTTGAAAACTTAAAGATTTACAATCTTTCTCATATAAGGTTAAAAATTTAGTTTTAAAATGCTATATTTTGTCAATAATTTATCATTAAAAGAATTTCTAATGATAGAAAACGAGAATAAACTTTCTGGTGTTTGTATAATCAGAGTTCAAATACAACACAAAGATAATTTCAATGTGACAAATTTGTTCAAAAATAACTGGCGTTGTAAATCCGATTTATTAAAATATAAATATTTTTACACATTCATAAATTATAAATCCACTGTTTTAAAGTTGCAAATTATTTTTAATAAAATTTATTATTTATTGAATAATATTTATAAAATTAGGTTCTCGTGTTGTTTAATGGAATCAATATTTTAAAAAACATAATGCTATTTTAATTCTTCAAGAAATATTTAATTATATTTTTTTAAGTGTAATCTAATGACACAAAATTTTTTCATTCTTTTTTTTAAATTATAACAATATGTAAATACGCTTAATAATTGTTTTTAAATTTGAAACGGATAAATATTAATTGTGTTGAAAATTGCCTCATTCAAATATTTTGTTTAAAAATTTATTTTTCACATATGAGATCTTTTTAACGTCGATATTTCACAGTGGTTTATTTTATATTAAATATTATCTAGAAATGCTTCATTTTTTCCCTGTATTTGATAAATATGCTTAATATTTGAAATTGAATGCATTAAACAAGATATATCGAGTGTATTTTGAAATGAAAATTTAATTTATTTTTGATTTTAATAATGTCGACGAACTTTTTTATGTTTTGGCTTAAAATTTAACTCAAAGTAAATATTTTAGCCATTTTCAATGAAAGTAAGATAAATTTTGATTCGAATATTCACAGATTATAATTTATTTTGACCATTATTCCTCATCTCATAAAAGTTAAAATAAAATAAAAAATATATTGTTCCGTTGTACTAAATTTGTAAATATAAAGATGTTTAAGAACATTGTATCATGAGAACGTTACCGAATATTGTTAGACTACGACCATAAAATAAATCTGGTAAAAATTTAACCATTAAATATTTCAAATGAATTAATAATTACGATTTTTATTTGTGTATGTTTGTTTACTAAAGATATGTGAATACAAATGTTATTTTCACACAATCAGATATATCTCTAAATAGTTGATTTTAATGAAGGAGTCAAGATATATTTGTAATATTTAAAAAAAAAGGTTAGATAATATATAATTATTTTATTATCTTTTCATCAATCGTTGATTTCAAAAATTTCAATTTTATCGATCATATTTAAATTATATGATATATACTGATGAATGATGAGTCTTATTTATCATGAAACATCAAGCAGAATGACCTCTTATTTTTAACTAGAGATGAAATATATTTAAGACATTATTTTCACCTTTTAAAAATTACCATAGTTATTTCTACACAGACTAATTTTCAGGATTGGTATCAACTCCTTTGATATTTAGAAGATATTAAAAATGGTAAAAAATCTTTAATATTCTTAAAAAGTCTATGTAAGTCAAAAAATATTTATTTTAACTCATCTTTAATTTGTTTAAGCATTGAAATTTAAATGTCATATTTAAGTTCATCGATTCAGATATGCTAAGATTTTAAAATGAACTAAACAAAATATTTAGTTAATTAAAATATTTAAACAATAGTATCTTAAATATTTTCAAATAGATACCATGTAAATTTAGTTTTCAGAAACATAAATAATTATTTTTCATGATTTTAAATACTGTATCGAAATTTTATTTAATTAAGATTGAAGTACTTCCCATTATTAACTTTATTAATTTCTAAAAATATAAGATTTTAAATGCTGAATTCTAAAGTCTACCATCGATTTCGTATATTGAATTTACAAAAATTAAATAAAGGATTTTATAAAATACAATATTATTTCTCAAAAATTGTCTTATAAACTCAAAATATTTATGAAGAATATGAATTATTTTATCAGAATCTTATCATCGTCAAAAATATTCGGAAAAAGGATACTTTTGAAAGATAGAACGTGATTGATCGTGCATCCATATTTTATATATTATTCTAAAAATATTTGATTTAATTAATTTTATGATGTTTATTTCGTGAATTTGATACAGTGTTGGGATATTAAATGAGAATTCTCGTCCACCACAAATTTTAAAAAATTCGTCATTATTAAAATTCATATTCAAATAATTATCTTAAAAACAACTAAAAATAGTTTTTTAAAATTAAATGTTTAAAATAACTTGAAATTATGGACTCAATTTTATTATTTATGATTTGTTAATAGAAAAAGAAAAAAATTCTTTTAACAACTGACTGTTTTAAACATTTTCTAATAATAGGATTAATAATCACAAAAACGATTTATAACATCATTTTTAAAATAATCTTAATAATTAATTAATAAGTTATTAATTTTTATCTGGTTGATGGTAAAAATTTTTTGCAATCATAATAATGCGTTACTTTAGCTGATAATAAATGTTTTTTCTATCGTTCCTTGCTTATTTGCAATATGCATCATTTGTCTCTGAATTAACTATTTTTAAAGAATTGAATATACTGTTGTACCTCTTAAAAGCTTCACAAATTTGTTTAACAAATTTCTCTTTTTCCGAATATGCATATATAATATCCATAAATTCTACATACTCCGACCTAAATGATTTTAAGTTTTCAACGGAAGTTCTGCGATTGGGTACATCTCCATTTGCCAAATAATATAACATATTTGAAACCATCTCCAAATGATTAAAAAATTCCATGTAAAAATCCCAATTAATATATATTTTTAAAAATTTCGGTAGTTCTCGACTTAAAAAATCTTTGATAAAGTATTTCCCATCATCTTTGAAATCTTAAAAATGAATAATTTACCACCAATTATATCTCCTTTCGATAATTGAATTGATTTTATTCTCTTCTGTAAATGTACAGTGACCCAAACTCATTGGTCGTAAAAATAACTGAATAAATGCGAAGTCCTTAGGGGCTACATCAAGGTTCAAAAAATTACCCATTAACTTCAGTAATTTCTTTATATATGGAGGCCAAGTTGAATGATAGTGCTCAACCTGATTCGCCAGTTCGCAAAATACTTCTCCATAGTTTGTATTCTCTGAAGCTGGAAAACACCCAAGATATAGTATAAAGATAAATAACTAAATATAATATATTCTTAAATAATTTATGAGATTATTAAAACTGTATGAAGGATTATACGACAAGCAAAATGTCAAACCATTTGAATCTGAAAATATTTTACAAAATGAGAAAGTTTTTCTTATATATATATTATTAATTGATCATAAATATTTTTTTAATCTTTACAAAATCGCTTAAAATGGATAAATAAAGGGAAACCATTCAAAAAACTATTTATATCAAATTTTAATGAGTTGTATATTTAAAAGTAGAGATTTAATTTATTTTTAAAATATTAATAATTAAATTATATTTGAAAATCGTTGAATTTTTCTTCATAAATTCATAGTTCTTTCATAAATATGAGAAATGATATTTACTCAAATATAAAAAAAGGGGAAAAAGTTTTTAATTGGTAATATTTTGGACAAGGGAAGTAAATTAAAATTATATTTAAAAAGATATAGCTTTATAATGCAATAAAATGCTCAAAATACATCTATGTATAATTTCACAAAATGTTTTTTCTTAAATAAGATTAAATATGATTATCAACTGTTTATTTTTTACGAAATTAAAAATCACAATTATTCACTGATTTTTCATGAATAATTAATTTAAACCTGCTTTATATATGTTAAGTATCAAGTGATATTTTTGGAAATCATTCTTAAGAATTTTTGTGATTAAGATTTTATTTGAAAACATGAAAATAAAATGTTATTTTTATTTATCCATTGTTACAGAATATAAATTGTTATAATTTTGATCTATAATTTATGAACCATCAGTAGGATAATTCTTTTAAACAAAAATTTACTCATCAGATTATATTTAAAATTTACATAACTTGAGTAACATTAAAAACAATTTATAAACAACTCGGGAAATATTTTGAACGTATTTCTGTTTTTATACATATCAACAATCTTTGCTACTTTAGATGTCAGAAACCTTAAAATACTTTAAAATATTTTTAAAAATCGTGTTAGTGTCAAAAAATTTGATAAATAACATCAATACGAACTTTTATTTATTTTTGTAACATGCAAAGGAAAATATTTCAAATTTATAACTCAAAATTTAACTCAATTTGAAACTCTAGTTTCAATTTTTTTATAAATTTGTTTGTATAATTTTAAAAAAATAATCAAGTTTTTTTGTAGTATATTTACAAATTACTTATTTTTGAAATACTATACATTCAAACATAAACTACAGAAATAAATATGTTTTCTGATATCATTCATAATTATTTTGAAAAGTGAAAAATGTATTCATTTAACATACAAATTCAATTTGTAAAAATAAACACTTCATCGAAAAGATTAATATGCATAACAGCTTTGAATAATTCGTTAGCTGAATTAATAACAAAACTTTAGCGAAAAAATATTGAAATAATTTCATGAATAGTCACAAACATAGAAAACAAAATATGAATTTCGAATAAAAATTGGTTTGACAATCAGATAAAGAAAAAATTTGGATTCTTAAATAATCTAAATACTCGAAAGTACCTATAAAAATCCAGGTAAACCTATATAAATGACATATATGGAAAGAAAACTTTACATTGGAAATTTTATTTGATAAAATCAGTTGGAGTTGATGTCTATTGAGTTAAAATTCTCAAAAATGTAAAATTGAATTTTAGAAGATGATATAAAGGGAAACATCTTCAGACTATTATGGTGTAAAAGATTTCCAGGCAAATTATCCAACCAAAATATTCATATATTAGAAATATCTTTTACATTTAGGACATATATAATATTTGTTAATGATACATGAATATATCTTAATTTTTATCGTATTTATTTGTATAAACTTAAACCTATCATACCAAATTTTACCGTACCGACACAGAGAGTTTTAAACATGTAATTAAAGCTGAAATGTCTGTTTTATAAGAGTTAAATTAAGGTGACCTTTATGAAAGTGCCACGAACTTTTCGGGTTTAGAATTATTCAGGTTTTCTTTAAATAATCATATTTTTTTTGGTAAAGTTAAGACTCAACTACCAAAGAACTAAATAATCTGAGTTTCGATCTTGTGCTGGAGTGGCTGTGATTGATAAGTTATTTTTCTCTTGTCAATCTAATTAGGTCAGTTTTTAATGGGATAAAATTTTCGTCAATAGATTTCCCTTAAATCGTTCAAAATCTTAAAAACTGTGACGATAAAATTTAAAATTTATTCTCATTACTCACACGACAAACTTCGAAAACTATATCTTATATATGTGAACTAGTTTTAAAGTGAATCCGAAGAATTCATTATAAAGATAAATTTCTCTTGATTTAATTCATTCTTTTGTGATGTCATGAATATATCATGTTTTCATTTTGAACGTCCCTCAATCAATAAAAGAAAAAAACCATGGACGATAGTGTAACATTTGAAAAGATAAAATTTAAAATAAACTATTGAATTCTATAAATGAGTTTTAATTCATTTACTTCAAAGATCTTTTCATTTGAAAATGTCATAATTCCAAATTAAAATATTGCTTCTTTGATGGATTAAAATTTGTAAATAAAAAAATTAAAATGATGTTACATCGTTTACATTGATTATCCTATGACTTAATGCTATTTAAATTTAACCCAGAAATCTAATAAAATAAAAGTTTGAGATATATGTAAATCTTCTATAGGATATATCATAGTAACCAAAAAAATCTAACTTGGAAAAATATTACATGTTAAAATAAAATTTCAAGTTTTGTTTTTATTGAAGTAAACGAGTTTGTATGTTAAATACGAGTTAAAAAGCAAAGCATGAAAGACAACATAAAATTATCTCTGTAATATGATGAAAATATTCAAACTCAAATCCTTAAAATATTATATTTGTTATTATGCCAAGAAATAAATGTAATATACTTTGCTTTTTCATATTTTACACTGAAGCAAAACCAATAAACATAATATTATTGTTTATGATCAATTAAAAAGAGATGGCCATTCAGATTTGACTGTAGTTATTACAAATAATTGAGAAAATAAAACCCAATATATCTTTTAATCAATGAAAATTTAAAATAAATTTCACATAAAATATAGTAATTTAGGAGACAAAAATTAAGAATCCGATAAAAATTAAACATATTTGTAAAAATTCCATATTTTTTTCAGATACATAAAATTTTAGTTAATAAATATTTTCCAAAATATTGTCTGATTTATTAAATATTTCGGATATAGATTTTTATTTAACTAATACCTTTGAATATTTAGATAATTTATTGATAAAATATTTATATTCTTGTTTTCAAGAGCAATATTATCTTCATTAATGGAAGACTTCGACTGTTAATCTCATTTTTGTATTTTTAGATGACATTATATCTTAAATATCATTCTCAATATTTTAAGATCAAATATTTTATATTTTTTAATTTGATTTATAATTCTTTTGAAAATAAATTATTCAAAATAAAATTTGCAAAATTTTTATAAATAAAAGTTATCTTGAATAATCTTTAGCATTTTAACATAAAAATGGTACCTTTAATGATGTAATTCAAAAATTGTCATTAGCCTATTTATCAAAAAATATTTATCGAAATAGATATTATTCAAGGTAACTGCAAGTTTATATATCACAAGCACACAATAGGATCATTATTTTGTTTGTTTCATGTTTATAAATATTCACATTTATGAAGATTAGCAACTGAAATTCTATAATTTTCGGAAAAATATTGATGAGTTGATCAATAAACGCACGATTTTTACAAAAGTGAGAATAATATTTGGTTGCAAATATTAATTGTTAGTCAAATTAACTCGACTTAAATTATGAGACAAATCTTTCAAATTTAACATTTTCAAAATTAAGTTGGATTATTTAATATAAATTAAATAGAAATAGTATTTACAAAAAAATTAAAAATTAATTTGTCGTAGGATATTGTGTCGAATAAACAATCATGAAAATCATGAATCAGTTAAATAAACAGACGATAAAATAAATTAAAAAATTTTCTCAAATAATAATTCTTTTTAAATTCACAAACATAAGATAGTGAACAAACTAAATCCCTCAGTCAATGTCCTAAAATCGCCATTTTATTACATCCATCCACTTAATCTGTAAAATTAAAATATTGTTGTCAATGAGCATAAAGTATACTTTAAATCAAGCAGAGGTGTCAATCATCAATTTATAGGTTGGCTCAAATATCAAAAATAATGAATTTTTAACACGTTTAAAAATAAGGATTGCTGGGAGTTTCGTCTTTCGCATGATACATTGATGATAAAAAGAAACATGTAAAATCAATTAATTCATGATCATCTGTTAAAATTTCAATTTTAAGTCGATCATCTAGATTTTTATTATGATGAATACAAATGTCACGTAACAATTTATTTATGTCTTAATATTTAATTTTATAATAAAGTTCAATTCGGACAATGCTCTGCTCTCAAATTTTAAATATGTTTTTATATTGCTGTTCACACCTGTACCTGATAAATATTAAATATGTAACTCTTCGATTTTCAAAATTGTTTGAATTTGGAAAAGTTTGAAAATCAACGTCGATATGATACAAACACTTAAGTCATAATTAACAGAGATAAGAAATGAAATCAACATAAATAATTTATAAGTATATCTTACATTTCAAAGTTTTGAGGAGAAGTTTCGTTTATTCCATTAACGTAACCTGTGAGTCAGCCATAACTGTTCTTATTTAATAAAACTAAAGATGTTTCATAAACTTCAATGAATCATGAAAAAGAAAAATATGTTTAATTTTTTACACATAAATCTGAAGAATAATTCATTCTTTCATTTTATTTGTGGACTTTTAGGTCGTTTGTTGTTCTTTCTATTGCAGGTTTATACATACTCGCAGTTAATGTATCTCAGTGCTGATTTCATATTTTTGCAAAAAGTCAATCGAAATGGATGTAATATTCTGTGGTGATAAAAAATCTTTAAATCATAAAATCATACATCTAAATGTGATGACAGTTAATTATTCATGAAATACAATACGTTTTTAAGAAATAAAACAAGGATTTAAATATCAGAAAATATAATAACAAATTATTCTATATCCAGCAGTTTTTACAAACTACGATTCTAAAATATTTTAAAGAGTCAGTTGATACATTGAACATATTCATGATTTCACCTCTTAATGGCTGTATTTAAAATTCTCTTTGAATTAAAAATTGACTTTTTACAAATTTTAATGTCATAAAGTACGAAAACGAGAAAATACTCGCATGTACAACCGTCATGTATTTGTTAAATATTTCAAAATAAAAAACTCCAACTTAATGACCATATTTTTTTCATTGAACATAATATGTAGAATATTTCAGAATAAATACGAGATGGTTTTCACAAAAATGCCATGTCAACCACAAATAAAATAATTGAATTCATTGTCATTTCTGTTAATAAAAATTTTAAATTTTATTTCATATTTATCAATTTAATCTGTGGGTAAATTTCACGGTTATATAAAAATAAATTCACGTCGATAATAATTTCAAAAATAAAATCTCTTGAGGAAACAGATATGGATCGTTTTGTAATTTTAACACAAAAATTTAGATTCAAAACCAATTAAATAAACATTAAATATTTCTTTCATCATATTTCATCAACATGCAATTGAGAAAGATAAATGTACATTTATCAAATCAATGTTTGGAATAAGATTATGAATATCACATCTCATATCTTCAAAATATTTTTATACATAGATATATAACCAGTTCTACCATTACAAAGACAAAACGTGAAGATTTCTCACTATTATCGGTAGTTTAATTTGGTTTCAAGGATAATTTATGAAAAAAATATTTTAAAAATGTTATACGATTTCATATATAATTTGCCGTTTTATAACTAAATCAGATGTCTTGTCAAATCATTTAAGCGATATTGAGCTTCCACAAAAATTAATTTATTCAGATAAAAGTGATTCAACATTACTGTATAGTTTATTCGTTTTATAAATTTAAAATTTTTATTCTTCGAAAGTTAATTTAAATTGTTTAGGATTCGAATAATCAATTTGCAGCAACAAATAAAAGCTCCACTTCACAGATTTATGTCAATTACCAGATATTTTGAAATTACGACATGATTACCATTCGTCACTGTGTAGAATTATTCCATTTCTAAAATTTTCTTGAATAATTTGAAAAAATTTAAAACTTTATGGTTTGGTACGATTTGGATTTAATATCTACAAGCTCGAAAGATGAATCTCCAGCACAAAAAATAGAATTCCTTTTGATTTAGTCCCTCTCAATGGTTTTAAAGTTAATGTTTCCCGCTAAACTTTCTTATTCTTTACAGAGAACACCATTTCCACATAATTTAATGGATTAAAAAATATATTTTAAACAAAATTCTCATTTAAATTTGTCCATTTCATCATTTATGTCCTCGCGGATGATTATGAAACTTACAACAAAGATATAGATGACTTGAGATAATTGGAGATTTTAAATATAGTTTTTAGTATCTTAATAAATTAATTTTAGCAGATGAAATTTTGGTTTTTTCATATTTTCGATTTCTTAACTTTTGTGTTTGAATTTTGTTTTCATCAAAGTTTAGCCCTCTTCGATTAGCTTTTAAGCATATATTATAAATAATTTTCAACACAAAAATTTCTTATTTTCTAAGTTGAATTCAAGTTCAACGGTTAAATTAATTGTGTTTAATTTCGAAAAAATCAACTAGATTTCATTTTTATTTTACATAATGATATGAACTGAGTATTTATAAAACATTTTATGTTTTTATGAACATTCTCCTGTTTGTAAAACGCTACTTAATAATGTTGGATTGAAAATATCTAATTTTTATCGTAGATACAAGTTATCTTTTGTGTTGTTTTCTGATGATCTATTTAGCTTTGGTATAAATTCCAAATAAAATATTTTCTCTTAAATAGCCAAAATGGATGGATCTGAGAGAATGACATATCAAGCTTAAAAATATTGAGAAAAATAACATTTACGCATATGTATTACAAATTACAAGTTAAAAATGATTAAGATATCACAGAATTTATTCACAGTACAGTTTTTATCCTACAATCAAAAAATATCAGCAACTTAAGATAAGGAGTTTTACTCTGCAGAGGAAGGTTTACAATGAGCAATAATCATTCATAAACCAAAGATAAATTGTATTTTAACGAGTAAATTCATTATATAGGTTCAACTATGATTTAAAACTATGTAAGTATCAGATTTATCGAGTGTTTATATCAAATAACTTATTTGAATTATATCTGTACGGGTTTGACTCTTCCGATCTAATAATAGAATTTAATCATATCATATTATATTTTTATGCAATTATAAAATCATACCAATTATTGCTGCCGATGAATAATTAGTTTGTATTTTCAATCGAATTGTCAGATTCGAACTAAGTTTGACATATTGGAAATTTCCACTATTCCAAATATTAAAAATGTAGATAATTATTTTTTTATTTTTACACAGGTAAAGATGAACATACGATACTTCTTATGAAGCGTAGATAAATACTTATTTTTCAAAACCTTAGTTTATTTTAAAGTCAAAAAATGATTTTTTGAGGTTTATTCATTTGGAATAATATTTACGAATAATCTATCATTTTATAATTTGTAACTTTTAGAAAGTTAAGAGATATATACAGGATTAATCAATCATATTAAACATCATTCTTACCTAAAATAAAATTTTGTTTGTTTATCTTAAAAAGTTTACAACAATAGTTTCTGAAAAAAATAAAAATCTTGCAACAATGGAAACGAATCTTTTTAAAAATGTGAAAAACACAAACATTCACCGATAAAATATCGAAATCAGGTAGCTATTCAATTTTTATGAGAGTAACCTTAACCAGGTAAAATTTTAAAAAGCAATCTAAAATTTTATCTAACTTTCTAATTTCTGATTATCAAAATAAATCAAATTATAATTTGTAAAATCAGATCTGAGTTTCGATAGATTCACGGTTTTTATAATTTAAGTTTATTTCATGAAACTATTTTTTTAGAATTACAGTACATTACTCAAGATATAATATCAGAATGGATAATTTTTAACAGATAATCAACGTCAAGTTAGTAAATATTCAAATCTTAACAGTTGTATTTGAAGGTGAGCTTTTTCATTTCATAATAAAACAACACAAATTATTCTTTTTCATTGATTAACGAGTTTAATATTTCGAAAAGTTTGAAAAATTGTTAAGATGGAAAGATTTTTGAATCAGAGATATGGAATTTTTTGAGTTCCTCTCAGACTCTTTCTATGATATATGAGATGAAACTCTATCAGTGTCGTTAACAATAAATCAACATGGAAAGTATTTCAAACTGTTTTCATTTTAATTCCACAATAGATTATATGTATAAACATTGGATCATCAGATCTAATTTTGAACATTAATAATATTGTTAAATTTATCTTTTTTAGGATACCATATTTATTTCTTAGAAATAAATACATTTAAAATATGACTTTCAAACAAGATAATACACGTCGAGAACATATTTAGTGGCACAGAACTAATACCGCAGAGCTATGACTGCCTTTTGGGGGAGAAGAGTTTGTTGTTTTAAGTGATGATGAGTCATAATCTACAAGAAAACTAGAGTTAACGATTGAAAATGGTTCAGATATAAAGCAAAACACTGAACGCTAGATATTTCAAGCAGAGCTTGATTGACAAGGGTATACTTGATGTTGATCTATCTTCTATAAGAGCCCGGATAGGTTTGACTTTTCCAGGCTCTTCAATAAATGTATTGAAGTTATTTTTCGAATTCTTTGTGAAGAAAAAAAAGAAACACAATTAAAAAAACTATCAAATTATAACTCAATGAAGATATATAAAAGCTAATAAAATTTACTTCATATCATTTTTGATATGTGTAAGGATGTAAAATTTTTGAAAAGAGATAAATTATGATTAAATAACAACTTTAACGATTATGTTTAAATTTTTTATGGATGTCCAGTATAGAACGGCTCAAAGTAGAATTTAAAAAATAATTTTGAAACAAAAATCTTACCCATTTTATTTGTTAAACACAGTCACAAAAGTGAATTTAAATATTTTAAAACGTGTAATTTTTGAACTGATAAGATAATCGTAACATCCAAAAAAGAAAATTTATAATTTTACGTACATTATTTTAAAAAAGAAAAATCACAAAAATTTTGATTTTCTAAATAATTAGATAGAGGTAACTATCAAAGACTTCCATAAACGCTTGCATGAGAGAACAACATCTGATTTCACTTTTATGTCGTTTTCATCTGAAATATGCTTATGTGAAGTTTAATTTCTATCCCAATCAATTTTTTAATATATTTTTATATAATTGCCCAGACCAAGAAATATTTAAAAAATTATATTTAAATCCTTTAATACTCACTTCCATTGAGCGAAAATAATGTCGAAACATAAAAAATTTAATTCTTTTAAAATAAAAAACAACCATTAAACTATTTCCAATTTTTATTGATACTTTACAGTTAGGCTATGCATAAAAACCTTCATTTAAAAAATTTTTTCATCAGAATTGAAAATTATCGTATTCTGTGAAAAATCGTATTTTAAAAACCAAACCAACATTATTTAAGCTTTTTAACATAAATAACGCTGAAGTACTTCCACCATAGTGATACACTATGATTGACAAAACCTCTATCAAACATTAAAATAACTATTATTCAACTTAATAGGTTTGTATTTTTAAAGTTTACTTCTCCAAATATGAAAAATTAAGAGTCCACACTGCCATATAATCATTATTAACACATTCAGTTCAAAGACTAAATGTTTTTTATGTTTATCTTTTCAATCCGTTAGGGATTAATTAATAAAACTAAAAAATTCAAAATTCTTAATACGTTTATTAAGAAAAAGCTTCCTTCGTTATTTTGTAATGTTAAAAAAACTAAAATGCTTTTGTAGATTTTTTTAATTTTTGAAATTAATGTGTTTCTAGGAAAATGAATTTTATTTTATGAATTTTAGAATTTACTAGTTACAAATATTCGTGACCACTCATTAAATGATAAATTAAATTATTTCACAAAAAGTGAATAAATAATTTATGTAAAATATTCAAATCGATTTTATCTTAAAAATGAGTTTAGGATGAATTGTTCTTAAATATTATCATTTCATCAAAATTTTAAATTGCGTAAATATTCAAAAAAAAGGCTGAAATTTCAAAAGAAAAATATTGGGGATGAACAATTAATTCGGCTAACGTTAAAATATATATGAGTGTTAAACAATATTTTACCATGATTTAAAAGAAGCAAATATCCCAATCAATAAAAAATAACAAAACATATGAGATATACAAAAATTATGAAAATTTAAATGTATGTCATTTTAATAATAAACCTACATGAATCATTATCTTAATTTATTTCAAAAGTTTTAAGTATGGATGAATTTAGAATCGCCAAACTGGAAAATTCTGACGATATTTTAAAATAGAACACGCGATTAATTCATTAGATTCTTAGAAAGCGAACGAAGTTATGGATTTTTCTTTAAATCGCACATGTCATCGTGAGAAAAGATAGTCGATTTTGAACGTTTCTCCAAATTTTAGATTTAAAATATAATTCCAATTGGAAAATTTCATTCATTCTATTCTTGAAGATATAAAAGACTCATGACTTTTCCAAACCAGGCATATTTAATCGTGTTTTCTGAAAAGATTGTTTTGAATACCTATTTTAATGATTGACAAAATATGAATGTTTTTTACCCATATTAAATATGAACGCTCGTATATCATTCTGAAATTTCCACGTTTTGATAGTTTTAAGTCTGAAAAGTTGTTTTTATCTTTGAGATATTGCATCGTTTCTCCAAACCTTCGAAAGGATCGATCAAAAGTTTAAGGCAGATCCCTACTTTTACTTTTTTTGTTCCTTGAATTCACATATGTGATATTATGTAATTAGACTCAGGTATATAAAAATATTATCCAAAAATCTGATTTCACGTTCATCAGTAATTAGAGAGTTGAAATGCATGAAAATGTTTCTTTAACCATATTTTTTAATCCTCGTTTCAGTTGGAAATTTTTATTACTCGAAATCATTAGATAACAATCAGGATTTTTTACTGACATGATTTTACCAGCTAGCCTTACTCTATATCAAATTGGTTTTTGACGATGAGTCTGCATGTTCTTTTCTAATTTAAAGTAATCTTTGATGTTCCAGACTATCTGTGAAAACTTTTGATTCAGTTGTCGATTTCTCAGTATTTATAAAGTATGCTCCCTATTTATACGGTAATTTAGTTTTTCTGTGTTGTATTTTATCCAGTAAAAGTATTTGGAGACAGAAAGATTTTTTTCAAAGATAAATAGCTCTTTATTGAATAAAAACCGAATATCGAGGGTATAACATGAAGTGAACGAGCAAGATTCTTTTGAGTTTTCCCATATTTTTTATTGAGGTTTCCCATGAGAGGAACGAGCAAATTACAACGTCTCAGGTTTGGAATAAGTTCTAGAAAATTCTAACGATAATTTTCTCTGTATCTTGTCGGCGCAGCTTTAGAACTGAAAGAATCCATTTGTTTTATTCGTTTGTTTTGAATGCGGATAACTTTGTCGAGGTTAAAGGATATTGATTTGAATGAAAATTTGGGGCAAATTATTGGTGGACTGTTTGATATTTATTTTACCTGTTTTTGGGAGATAGAACCATTGATTGATGAAATATAGTTAAAAATATCATATTTACGTATATTTTATTTAAACCTTCATTTATGAACGTGCATGTTCGTATTGACGTGTGAGGATTGTTTTTATTGATTTACTACATCGATATAAATGATCTATGATTAACGTATGAATAGAATATAAAGAGATTAATATAAATAAAGCTTAAAGAAATTAAAAAATTTATGAACTAGGGAATGACTTAAATCAGTTATCAATTAACTTATGTATTGATTTTTTATGACAAACGTTTTTATGTTTCTTAAGAATTAAATATTTTTGTGATATATTTCATTAACTTAACTAAATCGTGCCATGTATTGATCAATACGACGATTTATATTTAGTTTTAGTAAATTTTCCGTCTTCTTAGCATAAAAATATTTTCGATTATTCAAATTGTTTAATTAATTTTGATATTAAATGCGGTCTCTAACATATTTTTATACTGTACAGTTTCGATTTTATTTTATAATTAAAAAATGATGGAATATTTTCAGAAAACATCCTGCTAAATTGTTTAAATTCTGTAAAAATATCTTAATCCTTAGATTCCAGTTGAAGATAAATCTTAACATCATGAGAAAATATCTAACTTAGTTCAGATGATTTTTGTATGATTAAGAATGTAATTGTTAAAAAAGTAAGATTCACCATGCATAACTTACCTTTAGAATTTCAATAATTTCTAAAAGGTTTTCAGATTCATTAGTTTAATTCTCTTTGATATTCACTATTTGATTTACCCATTTGGTATTTCTTTTCATGTTAAAACTCCATTTTAAGAAAAATGAACGAAATTTTTTCGAATTTTTAACTATAAGTTCAATTAATGCAAGAGTCAGGTCTTCAGCAATGCACAAAAGATTTACCTCGGAATATGCTAGATTTATTTTATTTTTTTAAATCTTTAAAAAGTCCCTTAATATTTTGTTCAAAGATTTATTCAGACACATTCAAATTCATTCGCCATGATGTTTGATGATTCCTATCACTACTAACCACGTTTATCAAAGTTTATTTTTTCAAATAATTTAGTTTTCATTTTGAATTAATCATATATCGTTCCATTCTTCTAAATTGTTTGTAAACTGTCATATGGAAAAAAGGGGGTAAAGATTCAAACTTTTTGGTGATATATTTTATACCAAAATGGATTCATTTTTAGAATACAATTAAAAAGAGTCTATTCGGCTTTTAAGTTTCTCTCGATCGTTCAAAATAAACATTAATATTTGATCAATCGACCATTGGACATCTGAGATTCCTGATCACACTCTTTTGACAAATTTCTCACAAATTATTTCTGTTTAATTATAAAAAGATTGATTTTTGAAAAATAGACACCAATCAATAACAATTTTACAAAAATACAAATTAATTTAACTGATAATAATATTTCTAAAATTAGGCTTGAGAACAATATTTTCTCACAATGATAAATTTAAATATTCCAAATATTAAAGTTCTGATCTGAACTTATTCATTTGCAATCAGCATCTGAATAAATAATCCTTTTTAAATAGTGTAAATTATTTATTGAAAAACATTAAAAAATATATATTTTTCAAACGATCACTCAGACTTATTTACTGGCTTTTTTTATTTTAGAATCTTTGTTTAGTATTTTTCATAACTAGATTATTTTCGCAAATTCATTTTTTGACGTCAGTATATCTGACATTCAGAGTTCATCTTAAAGAGTCCTTAATGTTCGCATTTAAGTAAAATGGTATTTGACCTTTTAATTTTTATATTTGGTGTGAGCAAGCGCGTGCAAACTCATAGATCAAATTCAAGGTAATGTCTCATATAGCTATTTTAAATTTAAATATTTCTTTGCACCTAAGAGTCCCGTTTCACACGCGCCACTGTATAATTTGTCAGAAGGTATTTACAATGTTTTCTGGATTTTCTTATTTTTCACATGTTTAGGAGACACGATTATGGCTCACCTTTTATTTTATCAGTTTAAAATTGGTCGAAAGATTGATACAGTGATGTATGAGCTGAATATACAGGCTAGCATATGAAAACATTGATTTACGAGTTAAATGAAAATAAATTCGTCAATTTAAATACCTCGTGATTTAAATGAGTTTAGACGCTGCATAAATCAAACTTGAAATTTCGTTCCATTTACTATGATAAATGATTTTACCTTTTTAATATTGTTCGTATCACCAGTTTCATTGAAATTTTTATAATCTGCATTAAATTTTTCAAAGTCACATAGAGTAAGCTATTGAGAGCACTAAATATATCTATAAATTCTTTAATATCAAAGAATTCGTTGGATGCATCAACAAAAATTTAGAATATTCTTATAATATTAAACTTATTCTAGCTTTAATAGTTTATTACAAAAACTAATCAGTTATTTACTTTACCTGGTGTAAACCTGACTACTGTGAAGCTAAAAACTAAAAATATAGTTTGCGATTCTGTTTTATCCATTTGTTTCATTGGTTTCAAAACTCATTAATTTTTGTTCATATAAGATTTTATTCATTCTTATTGTTAATTGTAATTGAAATCTCTGATTATGTTCCCGTCATCTATCTTAGCTGATCCAAAAATAAAGCTCAAAACCCTTATTATTTGTGTTAAAATGTTTAGAATTTATATGATAGTAAATTTGGTAATTTAAATATGAAAATTTTCTTCTTATGTTAAAGTTCAACTGGATATTAACATAACTCAAGTAAAAGGATTCATAATGTCAAAAGTATACGTATAAATTTACTCATTCATGAAATCGTTTCATATTTATGCATAATTATCAAAAATATTATGATTCGTTTTTCAATTAAAGTATGATGATTTATTGTAGACTCTTTAATTTTTGATATTATGTTTAATATCTACGTTAATAAAACCAAAGTATCAGAATAAAAGAACAAGAAAGACAAATAATTTTTGATGAATTTAATTAATATATAATTCTTGATTATTAACCTGATAAAATGGTGATCACCAAAATGTGTATCGATTGGGTAACAACGAATATAAGCCGTTTATAATTTCTTTTTCTTTGAATTTTTTGAGTACGTGAATTAGATTATGTTGAAATGTTTATCGTTTTTTCTCCCAGATCTCAGATAAAGACAGTTTATGAACAGATATGGATTCTATGAAAGTGGATCGGATACTGTTAAGGTAACGAGGATGATAAATGACCTCGTAATTACTGAAACCGTTTGTGAGTTTCAAAATAGATATTCGCTTGTTTCCTGCATATTTTTCCCAATTTTTGTCATGATAAACAGACAATTAAAAAGTTCAAAAATGTAAAAAGTAAAAAATTGGATTTATCCTTTAAGCTAATCTCTTATTAGACCCCACATCCATTTGAATCAATCCAAAATACATAACGAAAATAACCTAAATTACCGCAATATCCTATCTGTTGTTTAAGAATGACAGAAAATAGTCTATTCTGAGTTAGGATTAATCAAATACATTTAAATGACAAACAAAAAAATTTATTTTTAAACTAATTAAGCAAACAAAAAGTAAAATTGACTAAGTGAACTTTTTAAATTGTGGTGACAGTGTCCTGCATGTAACATACATTAGAATGAAATTAAAAATGTTTTTATTATATCACAATAAGTATATGTATCTTAGCTGGCTCACCACCATAAAAAATAATCTTGTTAATCAAAATAGATTATGTCGCTACACTTTTGACAAATGAATAAAAGTCCAAGATTGAAATAACGCGATCTTAGCTTTTTAGATTAATGCCTTCTGAACAAAGGGTAAACCTAACAATGAATTATAAAATTTATCTCATATACTACTTTTATCCATTGATTGTATTTGAGGCAAATCTGAAAGAACGATTAAGATTGTTTATTGGTAGTAAAATATTGGAATACTAACCCAATGATATATTAGAATCGATTGATGGTATTAAATGCTATATCATGTCTTATTAAGTGGTTAATTGATTGGAAGATGATATTTAAAATATATTATTATAAAAAAATTAATTTATTTAAGATGGTTACATATATCATTCGTGGTGAAGAAATAAAATAACAAAATTCCAGGAAAAGCAAAAATTCTGATTTTGACGATATCTTTTTTATTAAATCAACAGAAGAATACTTATTTGATAAAAATAGGTTAACAATTATTTTGTAAATTCGCGAACATAACAATCAAAAATTTAAAAATCTAAAATAAACATAATTGATTCATGTTTTAAATTATTTATTATTTGTTTTAAACAAAACATTTCAATTAAAAGTAGAATCTACAGGCCAAAAATACACAATCGAAAAATTAGTTATTAAATCCAGTTAATAAAAGCGAAATTACAAGAAAGATATAAAATTTACAAACATTCCACTTTATGAATGAGTGTTATCAATGCGAAATTGATTTCCAAAATTCTCAAATTTTATAAAAATATATGTGCAGTTGAAATTATGTTTGCGAAATAAATTATTTATTATTTATTGATTTTATTACCTACTTATATCTTCGAAGGCAACTTGGGTGTTACATTAGAGAGCAGAAATCTTCACATAAGTGATTATTTAGATGATATTCTGAATTTAGATGTTACAGAGTTTTTTTATTTTTATAATTTGTATCTTTCTAAAACGGGTGAAAAAGTGAAACGCAGTCAAACCTTCTTAATGGGAATCAAATTCTTATCTTTTGAATGATATATATTTATTTCGAGGTTCAAAAACACAAACAAAGAGAACTTGACAAAAAATTGGTTGAAAAATAAAATATTTAACTGATCCTCGAACGATTAGAAGGTTTCATATTTAATTTTCCAATTTTGAAATACTTTTTTAAAATCAAAATATGTTATACTTTGTAAAATAAAAGAAAGTAAACATTTTTAAATCTAGAATCATTCAACCATTGTATCTAGAATTAAAAAAATCATTTTATTTCTTTTAAAAGATCAATCATTCAAACATTAAACTTATACTCTTCATTATATAAAAGATAAAAATAAAATAAAAATTTTAAAAGTTATTTATTTTCTCAGCCTGATGGTTACCTTAAAATGTTAAAATAATTTAAAAGTCTTGAAAATATTTAAAATACCTCCTGATATTTTATCATGATGAAAAAACAAACAGATAAATTTTACGCTATAAACAGATGTAAGGAAATAAACTTTTACCATTGATGGAAACTTGTATTTTAATTTGGTTATATAATATGATTAAATTGTTGAAATGATTTTAAATATAATCAAAATTGCGGTTTTCCCATTCTCTGAACTTCAGTTATATCTCAAGAAATTATTAAATGAAATTTTCAAAACTGAAATTCATTTAAAAATTTTAATTTCATATATAATACTATTTGTGGTTTATAAAACATGCATTGTTGACCATTAATTTCTTTCGAGATATTAAAAAATTTTGCTTTGAAATTTAAAGATGATTTTAAGAATTAAGCATAATCGCATTTTTCATGATTGAAAATAATAGGTTTTAAATGATAGTTTTGCGACAAATACAATACCAGAGATCGTACAAATGAACGCAAGATTAATTATATTTAAATTTTTATATTTGATTGAATATTTTTAAGGTTATTAATACAGTATCTTCACAAGTTATTTTCAAAGGAAAAAATTGTTGTGACAAACAGATTAGAAATCAACATATAATCAAATTGACCTAATGCTTATGAGTGATAAACCCAAAAAATCCGCAAGTAGATTTTAGAAGTTAACTAGCACAAAAAATTTTTGCAACTATTAAACAAATGGTAATGGAACTGGAGATAACAATTCAATTTGTAATCAACTGGTTTGTAAGTCAGTACAAAAGAAGATTGATTGTTAAATTGTCTAATAACACTAATATGGTTTATATAAAAGCGATGCCATGTTTTGTACATAGACATTTAAGGTCAACAAAAATTGAGTTTATGGTTTCTTAAATTGATTTTCTAACATTTGTGTAATTTTATGAATTGAAGAATATGTGGATATACCAGGAAATACCTGAAGAATATAGAAGAGGTTATCATTTTAACTTAAGAGATCCGACAAAAATTTTTATATCTCGAAGTTGTAGTTCATATACTTTTGACGTAGATATAATTTTTATAGGCACTGAAAAATAATGATTCATCAGTCTCGGCACAATGGTTTAATGCTTTCAAGATTTTGCCTTATATGATATATTTACGATTCAGCGGGTAAATAAAAATATGTTTGAAATCTGCGATTTTAATGGGAGCTTCCTTTTCTTACAAATTGAAGATGAGTGTATTCCATGCAAGTACATTAAAAGGTTGAATTTAAAAGTAATTTATACGTTATTAAAATTATCTAAGATGTTTTGTAGAGATAGATAACGTTATTTTCAACCACTAACCAATTGTAGAATCGAGCTTCCAGCTGATAGGTTGAGTGTCAGGTATCGACCTCTAATTATTATAATGTCTATCAAACTAGAAGACGTATTCGATGTTATATAATTTTATACCTTGAGTTCTACACATGACTACTAACATCTAAAGAAATGATAATAAGTATATTGAGAATTTTAAACCAATTTCACAGGATATTCTCCATTATTTGTACCTTATGTGTTGGCTAGTTATAAAATAAGTTTAAAGAAGTGAATTTACTTGATATAAATGAATATTTTCTCCATCATATATTTTTACGCTTTTTATTAATTTTAAATTTTATGATTAACATGCAAAATTAAAAAAACAAGAATTATCATGAAAGATATTCATGTTAAAGTGAAATATTTTTGATTTATACATTGATGGGTTATTTTTGAAACAATAATGCTCATCACAATTTAAATAAGCTAATGTGTAATTTATTTTTAACCCAAAAATATCTTTATTAAATCACTTACAAATTCAACCATTTTAAGAGCAAAATTTTTTGAAATACTTCAGAATACTTCGAGTCTTTAAGAATTAAAGATTTCAATAATTATAAATTTACGAAAAACTAACATCGTAGTTTTTTCGGAGTAAAATTTAAGTCATCTTACAAAACCAAAATAAAATTTCTTCAAAATTCTCGAAAAATTTAATTAAAAAAATAATAAAACAAACCATTTTCTTGTTATTTTCGATTTGATGAATTAATTATATTGCAGGAAATTTAAAAGAATGGAGACATTCAAATAAATTCAAAATTTAGTTGATAACTTATTTTATTCAGCCGATAGTTTGCATATACGTAAAAACGAAGAAATATTGAAAGAAATAACATGTACGAAATGGCATATGATAATATTACGTTTCTAGCATTTATTGGTATCTTTCATCAAATATATCAATGGTACTTAATAATTACACCGTGGATTTAAGATATTTTTTGATATTTTGGACAAAAAGGAAATATTAGATTATTGAAACCAATTATACCATAATAGTCAAATTGTCCTATTTTAGATGGATTTTGGCGTTCTGTTTGCTGATAAATGGAGACTTAAATAAAAATATTATCAAAATTTTAAACAGTGATTTAATTGCATGAGAATTTTCGACCGTTTAAAATTGATCAACGTTTATCATATCAGATTTAAAAATTTGTTTCTTTTTTATATTTGCGAAAAATCTGAAAATTTTTTAGAATAAAAATGTCATGCAAATAACTTTGATGCACTGTTAAATTTCTCTGACACATTCGCAACTATATTGTCTGTGATTATGTGTTTTCATTAAGAATTGTAAATTCAGATGATAAAGAAGTTAATTTATTCTTGGATCATAAATTAAATCAACTGATCTTTTCTAAAATAGAACGTAAATTTGTAAAATATCACATTAAATTTTTATTCAAAACAGGTTAATTAGAATTAGTTAAATCACGAATTTAAATGATTTAAAATAGATAATCGTCTTTATTTCATCTCATTTATCAACAAATCCCCTTTATAAATGTTCAGCAAAACAAAGTTTTTAAAATCAATAATTCTATGAATTTTACCTTTTTTCATTTTCTTTTTTCAGTCTAACTTCTATTTTCTACAATTTTTATTCTTCTCCAAATTCGGAATTATATAAATTTATTTAAATTTGGAAATATAAGTATTTTAAAATGATGTTCTCATCAAATTGTTTTCATAAATTCTTAAATTAAAAATTTTTAACTTAAATAGTTTATTTATTAAAGGCAATAATAATTCCATTTTAGTCATGAATTGTTCTCAGTGAAAAGCGAGATATTATCCTACGAAAATTTTTGTTGTATAATGTTTATACCACTTCTTTTAATTTCATAAAATATAAAAGTTTTTAATCTTTAAAATTTACAAAATTTATATTTTATGTATATTTTGCCAGTGTTTTATGCTTTATGTGAAAATATAAAATATTTTTAAATAAATGGCCTATTTTAAATGCAGATTTTGATTTATAACTTATACCTTTCAAACGATAAACTGTTTGAATCCCCTTTAGCTATTATTTGAGAAAAATCAAAGATTCAGAAATGTCAATTGTCTTGAAAATTTTAAAATTGTGGGAAAATATTTAATCTATATCAGAAGATTGTTGTCAATTTTATGTAATTTAATATGATCCTGTCAAATATTTTTAATTATCTAAACCGAGTAAAATGAATTTTAAAAAGATTATAAATTTATTCTCTCAAACATATCCGAAAAGGTTCATCAATAAATGCGGTTCATAAACGAGTAAAATTTATTTTAAAAAACAGTTAAGCTGTATTAATTTTACAGAATAATTTAATATATATTTAATCTTCAATAAAATAAAGAAGTAAAACGTTAAAATATGGAGAGTTAAGAGAATACTCACATTCTCTAAATGTATAATTAATCTATTTTTAGATATATCTGTTTAACGGTTTTTCTAATGTTTTTCATAAAAATATTCAATGAGATTTTTACTCTTGTTGATATCAGAACCTATGAATTTCAGTATTTATATACATAGAATCACACTTCAAAATTAAAAATGAAAACAATCCTTCTATTTTTGATGGATATTCTTACAAATATTATTCATTTTAAACATGTTTAAAAATTGATAAAATTACTAAAAAATTGCGAACCGAAAGAAATTTGCGTTCATTGGTTGAAAATATTACGCATTTTGAAACAAATAAAAATACGAAAATAAATTTCTCTAGAACCTGAAACCTCTCTAATATATCAATAATTTTCAACCATTTTGTTGTTTATTAAACACTTTAAATCTAGTTTGCAGATTTTAATTTTTAATGTTTTCTCATGGAAGTTCATTTAAACATTATTATTGCAACAAAAATATACGTGTTAAATAGGATTATCAATATCACGAAGGATATTTTTTCTGAAAATATACCAAAGAAGAAAAATCATTTGAATAACTTCTTCCATAAAAATGTCCTTTTATATTTCTGTTTCTTTCAAAACATTAATTAATGTTAAAAACGCATATTTTAAATTCATTCGTCACCCGAAATAAAGAAATAAAATTATAGGATAGAGAAATAGCAAATATAATGAAGATTTTCACGATTTATCTTTTTGACACATAAATTGATAATTTTCATTCAGGGTTTCTTATCAAACTAAATATGAACAAAATATAATTTAATGTTAAATATATGCCAATTCATTCATAAAAATATAAACGACTCAAAAATATCGTCAAAATTAGATAAAATCCTGAAAAATTATTCATTCAAAACAAATTTATAAAACTTCTCAAATCATTTTATTTTAATCTAAATTTTTCTTATAAAGATAAATTCTGTGAACCGTTTAAACAAAATGTTAAAACCTACGAATTGTCAGCTATTTTATGAAGAGTAGTAAAGGTAATACACGTTTATTGAAAATATTTGAAATTAATTTTGAATTGAATTTGTTGAGAATCCTTTTAACATACATAAATTAAAATCAAAACAAATCTATTATGTGTGAACAATGAATTAAAAATTTATAAACGAACAGAATTTTTATAAATATAATTGTCCGAAATTTGAAGGAAATCAACTAATTCAAAATTTCAAAAAACAACTGATTCGTGGTATATTTTCCGATAATTTGTAAATATTAAAAGAATATTTTTATTTAAAATTTTATGTTAACCTTCATTTTTCATTATGTACTTCTTATATATCAATAAAATGGAATTTAAAATATTAGAGAGATCTTAATTTTTTTTAAATTTTAAAATTTATTTTAAAAACTACCTTTCATAACAGACTTTACGACTGATAAATTCCAAAAAACTTTAACATCAAAAAACATTTAATGAAAAGAAAATACTTTATTTAACAGCTAAGAAAAGTAATGAAAACGTAGAAATAGTTAATTTAAATTTTGAAAGGATTTTTTTAACGTAGACAGACATAATCACGTTAAGATAT
>JALDNG010000750.1:0-90863 GCA_024349245.1 Neodontobutis hainanensis
TGTGTGTCATGTGGTGTGTGTACATGACTTAACTCCTGATGTCCGGTCAGTGTTGCTCAGTGTTGCTCCTGCTGTAGCCTGGGTCTGGGCCTCCACACTTCGCTCCGCCCCTCGTCACGCCGCACCCCACCACCTCCAATCCTTGGCTTCGCCTGCTCCGTGACCATGGGAATTTGTGCATTTTCCTCGGAGAAAACAACATAATCAGTATTCATTTCAGGCTTTGTGTCATTGAGAAAAGCCTCTTTCTTTTTGTTCATATTACATTACATTTTCAAAATGTTTTCGGTATCTTACCGCTTCTGTGTCTGAATCGCTGCACATTGGGCAGATTCTTTTAGGCCTTGGTGGAGCGGCTGGCCTGGAGGAGTGTGTCGGGGGTTGGACAGTCGTGGGACGGCATGCTGCTGTCGAGGTAGGTGGAGACCCAGAGGCTCACAGGAGGAAACATTTGGAACAAAATATATGTGTCGTCAAATCTTTAATCTCCTCTCTGCTGTGTCACACAAACGTAATACAATATCTGTTCTTTAACAGACTATTTATAAACTTTTCTCATAATTCAAAAGCACATTCACCTTCTGTAGATGTCTGTTCCGTGTTTGTTTCTTTATGTATCTCTATCTGTCTGTCCTTCTGTGTCTATGTGTTTGTGTTCCTCACCTGTTCAAGGGTCAGTCAAAGGTCCTTCTCTTGTCTGGACCCAGTGTCGGCCTCCTCTCCTGTTCTCAGTGCCCTCTCCTCTGCCACGCCCACCACAGCCCCGCTCCCGGTCTCCATGGCAACCATGGCCAATGGTGCATTTTTCCTCGGCAAACACATTACATTCACATTAAGGTCAAGTTTCACACAATTTCCAACTTTAATCTACAAATTCCTCTTTTGTCTCTCTCAATAGATACAGTTTAAACTAAATACAGATAAACATTTGTTTGGAATATGTTTATATTACCGTTTGTTTTGCTGCTGTCTTTCTGCAGCGTCTCAGCCGACAGGAGCAGGTGTGTGTGGGAAGGGCAGAGGAAGTTTGGGGTGCACTGGTTTGAGCGGAGAGGCCGAGACCTAAAAATCTCACAGGACATAAAATAAAAATACAAATGATTAGTGTTTTGAAGTCCATGTGTACCTTCCTTTAAAAAAAAACTAATTTTTCTTTTCACAAAATGGCTTCTCCCCCT
The DNA here is from genome assembly GCA_024349245.1 of Neodontobutis hainanensis. Lineage (NCBI taxonomy): Eukaryota > Metazoa > Chordata > Actinopteri > Gobiiformes > Odontobutidae > Neodontobutis > Neodontobutis hainanensis. The sequence continues at coordinate 1,179 of JALDNG010000750.1, forward strand.
TTTTTTCCTCTTCTCTGTTACCCAGGAAGCCTAGAAAAATATCTTCCATAAGCTATTTTTAAGCTATTTTTCTTTCTCGTAATTGTTTAATTTTTTTTTTATCACTGAAAACATATGTTTGAATATTTTTGTCTTTGAATTTTAGTGACTGAATTTCAAGGTTAGAAATTTGAATAGATATTATCCAAAGTTTCAAAATGTGTAAATATTAAATAGATATTTTTCGACCACACAAATTCAACCGTTGAAATTCACAGTGTAAAATACGCAGTAAAAGAAGTTCATGGAACATCCGAGTACCGAGGAATTGCAATGGATATTGTGTGAGTCGATCTATCCTCTAGCCAATCACGCAGCGATGACCTGGTCACGTTGGTAAACACAGCAATACAGCGCAAGCCAGTTGAACAATGGCGGCCAGCAGCAACACTGCGTAAGTTCATCTTTCGTTATCAAAGTTTATATAGGCTAGCATGCAATATCTGACGTTTTTAAAACATATGTTACTTCTAATAAATGTTATAAAGCTCAATCACACTAAAGAGACTAGTAGTTAAGTCATCACTAGGGGACAATAGCAGCTATGGAGGATGACCATGGTAATAACCTACAACAAACATGGCGGGACCTGGCAACTGATGCGCCAAGGGTGCTAAGTTAGATACTGTTTTACTCCTGTTCTGTTGTATTTCTACTGAAGGTCTGTCACATATAGTAGCGATAAACATTTTTGTTATTTCAGAATAACCAAGTTGAAATTGTCCAGTCAGCCAGGCGTTTTCTGGATTTATTGACTGAAAGGCAGCCAAGTACAGCTAGCGGTGAAGCTAACGCGTGTAGTACACACTTGTGCTTTACGCATTATTTTGAAGTCTGACCATACTAAATGTTTTATCGCTGAATAGGAGGGACCATTCTACTGGACCATCGCTTCAAATGGAAATGACAAGGTACGAAATAATATGGCATATGCCTGCGGTGTGTTTAAACTTTTTAGCGCATTTCCACTGGGATAGGACCGCGGTTTGGGCTAATGTGCTGGTCCCCTCAATATGGCCGGGAGAAGAGGCAAAAACAAAGCTAGTTTACTAGCATAAACTTTCAGCTGTTTCTGTTAGTGTAGTACTGCTTTCTTTTCACAGATCAAACTGCAGTCATTAAAGTGTCATATGTTAAACCAATTTGATATAGACCATTTAAAAGTTTGTAAACAGAATGTCCTAAAGTACAGAATGGGGGCTACTGGAGGCATGGTCATAATACATTTTCATTGGAGAAATTGGCATTATCCACAAACTATTACAAATTGAGATGGTTTTGGCAAATGACAACCACTCTGCTACGTGTAGGTAATTTCAGAGCCTGGTTTGAATCCTTTAATGAATGTACCTCACATTGTATGTTTATTTAATGAGCAAATTAGTATACAGTTGGCAAATTCAAGTTAGTAAAATTCTTAATTTATAGGTTTTAATGTAAGTTCTTACGGCTATGTTGTAAATAGTTTTTTTTCATTGTCTGTTCAGAATTCTATCCCTCACCACAAATGCTAATTTCTTCTAAAAACATTTTAAATATGTTTACACATGAACCTGGCTTAAAACCAGAATAAACTGGTCTCAGGAATCTCCTAACAAGCAAAAGTGACAACAGCATGTTTTTGCCCAACCGCCTGTACTGCAACAGGCGAAATGGAAATTTGCCTACCTAATAAAAAAACCTTAAACTTGTATTTAAATTTTTAATCAAAAACTTTTCACCATAGAACATTTCCAGGCATTTTTACTAAAGGCCGGGGAAGAATCGCTTTCCAGCAACAAATGTTATCCCAGCCAAAAATCAAGGCACTCGGGTGTCTTTCTATTTGCTACCAAAGCAGTGTGAAAAACTCCAAGTGAGCTTGAGAAAGTGACCCATATGCAGGCTGGGTTGGGTCCAAGGACTGCTCATCTTGATGAAAGCATGACACATGAAGAGGTACTATGCTCTTAAAACAAATATATATATATATATATATATATATATATATATATATATATATATATATATATATATATATATATATATATATATATATATATATATATATATATATATATATATATATATTGTGTTATATTAATTGTGCGTGCAATGCACATTAAATAGGTTTGTTTTGAGATGAAATGTCAATTTTTGTACTTTTTCACCTACAGTTATGTGCGCCCTCAAAGTTCTATATCCAAAACTGCAAACAGTAACAGGTGGATGGCTACTTTATAAAGCAGCTGGTAAGCAGAGATTTTTTTTTTAACAAGAAGCAATGGTTAGTTTATTTAATATAATTGCAGTAATGTCTATAAAAACTATACTATGCAATCTATGTTTGGCTGCAATTTTTAGAATTTTTAAATAATTTTTAATTTTGACAGGTGGATGGGGAAGCCGTAAACTGTCCCTTGTGTCACCTGACGATGCTGGTTATACAGGCAGACTATTGAAGTCTGTTGCTCAAAAACCTGTTCATAGTCCCTGTCCAAGAAGATCTTAATACAAGTCCACTACAACTAACTGATGGAGCCATCAGCGGTATGGCAAAAGCCACATGTCACAAGTGTGGTGTTGCTGTACCTCTGCAGCTTCTAAAGTATCATATTGACTCCTGTTTGATCATTGAAGTCGACTTTGACGGGCCTAAGGAAGACACAGCTCATCTGGTTGAGGAACAATGTATGATTTGTCTGTCCTTACGAACCTACACTTCTTACTACACCATAATTTAAAACTTAAGAACCTAGTTCATATTTATGTCCTTTCACATAATTATGTTTTACTAAAACATCTTTCTATTTTCCAACAGCTCAGTCCTGTCCTGTTTGTCTGAAAATGTTTAAATCTGATCGGATAGAGCAGCACACATCTACATGTGGTGAAAGGTATCTTTTTTTATTTTCTAATTTTTTAAAGATATTTTATTGGTTGGATTCAATTTCTAGACTGAATGACCCTTTTATACGAAAGAATAATTTTATCAGTGTTGTTTCTATTGTTTCTTTACAGTGTTTTGACATTAAATGAACTGAGCCTGTTGTCATTCTTGCATTTGTTACATATGTGTATAATTTATTTTTTTATATTTTTTTTTATTTTAGTCAAGTGACACTTGCAGATTATCCCAGCGAAAAGGAACAAGCAGTGGTTCCTGGACCATCCATAACTTCAGCGACTACTTCCATGGGTATGTACGGAGCCCCTCTGGTCACACTATGTAAAAAAAAAAAATATATGTAACTAAGTCGTGGCCTCAAGATAAGCTAAGTCGTGGCCTCAAGATAAGCTAAGTCGTGGCCACCAGATAAGCTAAGTCGTGGCCACCAGATAAGCTAAGTCGTGGCCACCAGATAAGCTAAGTCGTGGCCACCAGATAAGCTAAGTCGTGGCCACCAGATAAGCTAAGTCGTGGCCACCAGATAAGCTAAGTCGCGGCCACCAGATAAGCTAAGTCGTGGCCACCAGATAAGCTAAGTCGTGGCCACCAGATAAGCTAAGTCGTGGCCACCAGATAGCTAAGTCGTGGCCACCAGATAAGCTAAGTCGTGGCCACCAGATAAGCTAAGTCGTGGCCACCAGATAAGCTAAGTCGTGGCCACCAGATAAGCTAAGTCGTGGCCACCAGATAAGCTAAGTCGTGGCCACCAGATAAGCTAAGTCGTGGCCACCAGATAAGCTAAGTCGTGGCCACCAGATAAGCTAAGTCGTGGCCACCAGATAAGCTAAGTCGTGGCCACCAGATAAGCTAAGTCGTGGCCACCAGATAAGCTAAGTCGTGGCCACCAGATAAGCTAAGTCGTGGCCACCAGATAAGCTAAGTCGTGGCCACCAGATAAGCTAAGTCGTGGCCACCAGATAAGCTAAGTCGTGGCCACCAGATAAGCTAAGTCGTGGCCACCAGATAAGCTAAGTCGTGGCCACCAGATAAGCTAAGTCGTGGCCACCAGATAAGCTAAGTCGGGCCACCAGATAAGCTAAGTCGTGGCCACCAGATAAGCTAAGTCGTGGCCACCAGATAAGCTAAGTCGTGGCCACCAGATAAGCTAAGTCGTGGCCACCAGATAAGCTAAGTCGTGGCCACCAGATAAGCTAAGTCGTGGCCACCAGATAAGCTAAGTCGTGGCCACCAGATAAGCTAAGTCGTGGCCACCAGATAAGCCAAGTCGTGGCCACCAGATAAGCTAAGTCGTGGCCACCAGATAAGCTAAGTCGTGGCCACCAGATAAGCCAAGTCGCGGGCCACCAGATAAGCCACCAGATAAGCTAAGTCGTGGCCACCAGATAAGCAAGATACGCTAAGTCGTGGCCACCAGATAAGCAAGATACGCTAAGTCGTGGCCACCAGATAAGCAAGATACGCTAAGTCGCGTGGCCACCAGATAAGCAAGATACGCTAAGTCGTGGCCACCAGATAAGCAAGATACGCTAAGTCGTGGCCACCAGATAAGCAAGATACGCTAAGTCGTGGCCACCAGATAAGCAAGATACGCTAAGTCGTGGCCACAAGATACGCTAAGTCGTGGCCACAAGATACGCTAAGTCGTGGCCACAAGATACGCTAAGTCGTGGCCACAAGATACGCTAAGTCGTGGCCACAAGATACGCTAAGTCGTGGCCACAAGATACGCTAAGTCGTGGCCACAAGATACGCTAAGTCGTGGCCACAAGATACGCTAAGTCGTGGCCACAAGATACGCTAAGTCGTGGCCACAAGATAAGCTAAGTTGTGGTCGTAGGCTACATATCCATGGGCTTTTATATCTCTTCATATTTTATAGCATATATTTATACTTTTTACATGTGTATAGGCTACTTCTTTATTTACCAACTTTGAAAAGCATGTCTGTGTAGCCTACGATAAAACGTCAGCAGAGGGCGTTCTAGGTTTAGGTCACGGTGGCAGCCATAAGGCTCATACATACAGCCTCCATCTGGCTGTATGTATGAGCCTTATGGGTGGCAGAGTTAGTGTGCTTGCACTCGTGCTAGCGTGAATGCTTTCGGGAGAAAAGCTGCTCCATTGTGCATTCTCCTTTTGTATTCACTTATCTTGAGGCCACGACTTAGCTTATCTTGTGGCCACGACTTAGCGTATCTTGTGGCCACGACTTAGCGTATCTTGTGGCCACGACTTAGCGTATCTTGAGGCCACGACTTAGTTACATATATATATTTTTTTGACATAGTGTGACCAGAGGGGCTCCGTAGGTATGTGCTATTCAAAGCGTCTTTTTAATTATAGAACAGCCATCAAAGCATTGTTAAGAGAGAGACATTCAATTTCTTAATCATGCATATTAGATTTATGTATTGAACCATTTGTTTTTTACTGTTTCTTATTAGATTGGTCATCTATTAGTGACTTAAGTAAGGCCATATCTCAGTGTGAGGAGTATTATCTCCAAATCCATGCAATGAAGAGTCCGTTAACTCTGTGCATGGACATCAGGAAAGTCCTGCAGAACAGGACATTATATCTTTTTTTAAGCAAACCAATGTGGAATGGGTAGACTTGAAGGTAAAACCAAATAAAAGTTATAGTTGTCAAATAATAATTAAGCCTACTATTAAAATTTTGTTGTACATGGGATACTGCTATTGGACTTGGGGTTACACGTTTTTTCTTCTCAACTTGCATGGAAGAATTAAAGTTTGGATTTCACATTCATTTTGGTATGTATTTTATGCATATATGCCCATGCTGTTTGCTATACAATTAAATTATAATGCATTGCTATTATGAAACATTTAATAAAAATTAATCGTCAAGGATTTAAGCATTTACAGTTCACAAATATTGAAACATCCACACAAATTTAGAAAACCAATTGCTTTCTAACATAATTTTTTTCACAGCAAATAGCAGTGTCACTCGGCTTTTGATGGAGAACCGGTCATTTGGTGCCTGTAGCGCCGCACTTTCTTGTTGAAAGTGACCTGTTCCTTGTGGCAGGGAGAATGATGGGTCACTCCTTTCTCCATGGAGGGCCATGCCTTTCAGGACTTAGTCCAGCTTTTGTGCATGTCCTACTTGGTGGCAGTCCTGAAACATCAACTGTCACTCTAGAGGATTGTCCGGACCTCGACATTCGTGACACAATCAAGCTTGTATGTTTCTCTCATATCTCTTAGTTTGAAGATGGAAAAAAAGGGTTAAATCCAAAGCATCTGGACAAGGTTCACCTTCAAACCTACGTCCAGATGCTTTGGCTTTAAACCTTTCTTTTCTTCTAGATGGCCTGGTTGACTGAGACTCTTAACAGACATGTCTTAGTTAGATTTTTCTATATTTTCTTTTTAACTGTAGTTGGTAAAATGTGAATTTTGCTTAAAGTGTTACATAAACTGTATTTTTATTTATATATATATATATATATATATATATATATATATATATATATATATATATATATATATATAAAGTTGGAAGGAGAATCCAACCTGTCAGAAAAGGGATGGGACCTTCCTCCTCTGAACAAAAGTAACCTAAAGTGGTTTTTTGAAAAACTTTTAATTCATGCAATGAGTGAAGTGAGAATAAAAAACTTGAAAACGAAACTACATACATTTTACAACTCTCCACTACAATTATTATGCTTGTCTTTTATTCCTTATTATTGTTATTAGGTGATTGGACGATTCGTAAGACAGATTAAGCAACTGCGCAGAGGACTAAAAGAAACACCATTGTGGACTTACTGCTTACTCGAAGACCAGACACAGCAGCTATCCTTTTTCCAAAAGAGGGGGCAGAGAACATCTGTCCAGAGGTAATTTTGCTTTCTTATGGTCTTACTTGAAGAAAAAGTTGAAGCAAAGGCGTTTGGACTGGAATGATAATGCTATATCCTTCTCCAGTGCTGTCAGGTGGTTTTGCACTGGCCACTGTGACCTTGCATCTAAGTTTGATAGCTTTGTTTACAGACAACTTGTTTCTTATTCACTTCAATTTTATTAATCCCCAAGGAGTTAATCAGTTATTTGGTATCTTCAAATTTGTTGATTAAAACTTCTTCTTCTGTCCTAGACTGATTGTAGAGCAGTCGATCCGTCCTGCTGATTAGATTCTCAGATGTCCACTGGTTTCTTTGTTGTTCATAAGCTGAAAACAAGGGATGGTCTAAGTTGTTCAGTAACCACTGATCTAAAAGCATTAGGTGTCTGTTCCTGAAAACAGTTCTACTGATGAAGTCACAGGCAGTATCTGGTACAGCTGTTGGTTGAATATAAGCCGTAATCCTACGATGACATGCGACTCTCTCGGTATACAACCATCTCAGTCTCACTGCTACAGCTCCACACACTTGTAGCTAATTCTGTGGCAGTAATGCGATCCACTGTCGGGATCTTCTTTAGAGCAACTCAGAAATTAAGCCCTTTCCCATGTAGGTAGTTATGGTAGTTTAATGTGTATACATGTATTTTTATTGTTACCAATTAATTGTGGTTGCAGAAATAACAGCAATTGGCGGCTGGATGTTTTTCATGTGGCCTTTTGTTGACGCAGATTCTTCTGCAGCGAATCACCTGGCCACAAGCAGATGAAGATGATGATGATGACGACTGGTCAGCAGACATAAAGTTCCGTATATCGGGCTATCTCCAAGAGTTCATCACTGGAGGTGAAACTAAGAAATATTTGTCTTCCATAATATTTATGGAAATAAAACATTTTAAAATCTGTTTAATTCATTCTGTAGCAACGCCAACTGAACTGCAAAATCTAGTAAAATTCTGGACAGGCTGGGAGGTCTTGCCAACAAGTTTGTCTGTAGAGGTAGTAACTGGAAACTACATCACAGCCTCAACCTGCTTTGAGATTCTGCACATTCCATCTCACTACAAGGACTATACTTCATTCAAGAGGGACTTGCTTGTTTCCATTTCTTCATGCCACACAGGATTTGGTCTAGTGTGAACATAGTATGATGTTTTATAATGCTGTTTGCTGTTCAAATTACCACTGTAGCACTTGACAGTTGTGCTTCCATAGTTCAATGTTTTACATTGGTTTAATTCAGAGTTCAGTGCCCCACATAAACACTTCTTAATTTTAAGCTACTGGTTTTGGCCTGACATAAACCAAGAGGCAGTATTGAATTAGTTTTCAGGACTGAGAACGGGACAGAGTTTTCCCCCAGGACTCCTGCACAGCTCACTGTCCATACAGTCATCCTGCTGCTCATTGTGGCTTCTTCTCTCCCGGCTGTGATCGTCACCAGTTCTTGTCACTCCTGCAAGGTCAGGGTTCACAGCATTCAAGATGAACACAACATGCAGCATTAAAATGAGTTTATTTTCTTTAAAACAACATACAATGTACATTAAGCCGGAGCAGAGATGCTTGTATTAGTTTATAGTTTAACTGCTAATTTCCATCTGTAGTCCTTTATTGTACTGATATTTAAAGAGACAACTCCTCAGATTTATTTACACATAATGATGTATGTTTTGTCTCAGATATCAAACATTCACCACCTTTCCCACATGTTTAAATCTATCTGGAGTTCACTGCTCATTGCCCACACTGGTCTCAAGGTCTGATGGAGAGCTACACCACTGGAGCGTGGCTCATAATAATTTGTACAGTTTGGATCAATGTTCAAGCACACAAAACAGAACATAACCTTACATCTGTCACATGTGTTTACAGCCCTATGTGTTATGCTCCAGCAGTTTACCACATGTGGGACAGGCCCGTATGGGGGAGAGGCCAGTGACCTTTTCAAACTTGATAACAGGACCGGTTTTCATCATTTGTAATGGCACATTATCCGTGTGTAATTATTATTATTTATTTAGGTTATATTAAATTCGTTTTAAATATGTATTGTTTTCCTGTTGCTGTTGTAGCATCCATTAATGAGTTTTCTTTAAAGTGGGCAACAGGTAACAAAAAAGATAGCCATGTCCCCTGGAACCACATGGTGGCAGCACTTTCACAGCTAAAATAGCGGTGCCACGTTTGAGTTGCAGGATGTGATTATAAAGCTTTCTTCCACTTCTTTCCTCGACTGTAACTGTCAAGTATTAACGGTATATATCTGCTACTTCAACACTTTACATACTGCCTGTGTCATTATAACCAAGTTCACTTTTTAAATATGAATATCCATCACCAGTGTTAGCATACTACAGCGGTGCGTGCTGGCGTAACCACGTACAGGTGGCGGTTGCTAAGAGCATCTCCTAGCAAGTACGTTCTTGCAAAACTTGCAAACTTCTGGCTGTGAGAAAAAGTGCAAATCTTGAGTTTGATTCGACGATTTCTTCAAAAGGAGACTTTAACTGCGGACATTTCCTACTAAGACTTCTACTGACCACCCACTGACCAGGACTACGAGACCTTTTGAGAGAAAACGTGAGATTTTAAAATTTCCATGTTCATGTTATTTCCTATGGGCTTTCCCATTAAATCTGCACAGCAACTAGCGTTATATGAACCAATATATTTGAGCAAAATGGTCTTTTGTCGATCTTTCAATGATGTTTCACGGTAAATTTTAACTCAGAATATGTGTATTTTTGTTGTGACTTTGTTTGTTCTTAGAGCCTATCAGAAATAATGTAAAAGTACATTTACACAGACATATTAATGAAAGCAACAAAACGCACAGGAGGCTAACATTTAAATTGAGAGCTGTCTGCAACGTATTTTGATTAATTTCTATATTATACATTTTGTATTTAACCCAGTACCTAATTATAGAAAATGAATTTGTTTTACGTTGATTCATTTCAAATATAATACAATAGGTTTCAAAAAGTAATTCAGGAGAATCCTGTGTAAACCAGGAACATGTAGAAGCAGAGTTTGTTGAACATATTTGTTAATGAAAATGTACAGTTATGTTTTTGTGTTAGTTTTGTAGCTATTATGAAAAAATAAGATCTATTCATAAAGTAAATCTATCCAGATTGTAATGAGGACAAATGATTATTCATAAATAACTCATAACCACTTTATAACAACACTGTAACCTTTCTGCACATTAAAGTCCTCTGCTATAATTTTAGTAGTTTAGTGAATAATAATGTCTTTGAACGTGGACATATTCTCCTGGTTTGATCTGAGATTGGTCAAAATCACTCTGAGGCTTTATGAGTAAAAGATGGTTTAAGATTAAACAGTGCTGCTTTAAAAGTACTCTCTGTATTGGTACATTGTGCTAGTGTCCATGAAACTATAGAAAATGGCACTAGACAAAAGTACATGGTGGACTTGAATCAGTAACAGTTCCATGTTCAGACATGGATTTAAAAAAGACCTCAGAGCCTCATGGCTTTGCTTTATTTTGATGAATCACACAATGGCATCACATGATGTGAGGATTTTAACAGATGTATTTCTCTCCACAGATCTCTGTTCACTGATGGCCCAGCGCTTCTCCTGGACGATGAGGCCCGGGTGTCCCGACGTGCTCCTCCTGCACAGGCTGCCCACACTCACTACGCCCCACACACCCCTGTTCCTCTGCACCTGCCTCCTCCACAGGCCCCTTGAACTCTGCCTTTGTGTCTGTCTCTCCTCAGGAGACACTCTTTTCAAGCTCTTGCTCTTTCTCTGACTCTGACTCTCGCTCCTCTCGCTCCTCTGGCGTCTTTAAGTCTCGTGCTAGATACCTTAGTTCTACCTCCTCATCCTCCTGCTCCTCCTCTCCTCCCTCTCACTCCCTTGCTCTCTCTCGTCCTGCTAAGGTCCGTAAGCTTAGCTCTGGCTCCTTCTCTCGCTGCCGCTCTCTTGCTATCTCTCCTCCTCCTGCTCAGGTCCCTCAGCTGAGCTTCTCTCTGCTCCCAGACTCCTTTGCTCTGGATGTTTCTGTTTCTCCTTCTGAGGCTCGGAAGGCCCCAGCTGCTCCTCGTGAGCCCCTGGTGCCTCCTCCCTGTGCTCCCTGCACTAACCCTCTTATCTCCTCTGCTCCCTCCAGGGCACCTCCCTCCTGCCACACCTCCCAGACCCCAGGAGCCGGTCCCCTTGTTTCCTGGGCCCAAGCCGGACTGGGTGAAGGAGATGGAAGATTACATGAGGGACCGGGCGCCGAGTGGAAACACTGGAAAAGGTCAGATAAACCACAAAGGCCAATTCAAAAGGAGAAGCACTTTTACTCTTTTTAAGAACTGACCGCTTTCAGTGTTTCTTCTGAGTGAAATCGTGCTGGGACTTAGGTGCAGGACTCAGGGTCATTTCAGGATAAGTATAACATTTGTAAATATTGTATATAGTGTGTTGTGTGTCAGAGGGTTTAGTGTGGTGTGACATGTTTAAATAGGTTCATTAGCTCTTCCAGTTGGACTTGTTTAATGTTTTTTGCTGTGTTGTGTCAAAAATACAAATGATATGTTCTCCTTAAACAAATGAAACTATAAAAGGTGAGTACTCAGTACCTGGGGTTGATTAACATGTTTTACACTTTCACTTGCTGTTTTTCTTCTGCTTCTCCAAAAGGTGACAGTCTAAAGAGACCCAGCAGTAAACTATAGACAAGGAGCTTGTGCAAAAAGAGGAGCGTAAACAAAGGGCAAAAGTAAAGGAGAGGAAAGAAAGTACAAAGTAAGATGAAAAAGTAACAGAAGTTAAAGTAATCTGACTTTCATGGACAGACAAGAGTAAAGAGTCTAATTCAAGTTAAATAATCTGATTTCTCGCAGGAAGAGGCCTAAAAGAGATGAAAAGCAAAGGAAAGAGGATAAGAAAGAAGAAAACAAAGAAAAGATATGTATATTGGATTGTTTTGTTCAAATCTCCAGATCTATTCTCCTGAGACTAAAGCATGTTTTTTTCTTTTCAGGCTTCTTGGAGAGGATTCCTGAGCACACAAAAGGTAGACACCACATTATTCAGTTTTAATGTACATCTGTTTAACAAATGTGTGCATGTGTTTAATAGTTTTACTGTCTTCTTCTCCCTCTCAGCATCACTGAGAGGGAGAGAGAAGAAGCTGGACAAGGTCATCAGGAAGTCCAGCTCTGTCCTGGGCTGTCCTCTGGACTCAGTGCGGTAAGTGGGTGATCTATGCTGGACCATAAGTCCCACCGCCTGCAGGACGCCCTGTCAGCTCTGGAGAGCAGCTTCAGTGACAGACTGCTCCACCCTCGGTGTGTGAAGGAGAGATTCTGCAGGGCTTTCCTTCCTGCTGCTGTCAGACTCTACAATGAACACTGCTAACACAGAAACTCTTTTCACCAAGCAGTATTTCCACAATCATGTGGAATCTCACTGCAATATTTGTAACGTGCAATACCTGTTACACAACCTGCACTATACACTATTTATTCACATTTGTACTGTGCATAGTTTATTTTGTTTTAGCGTAGCTTTAATCAACTTATGTATAGTCTTTTTAGTTTATTTTGTTTCAGCATAGTTTAATCTGACATATGTATAGTCTATTTTATGTTTGATTACCTTGTCTTAGAATATTTTTATTTGAATTTATGTTGTGACCAGGTTGGCTTTATACTTTTGTGATACACTTTTTTTTTGTTTGTTTGCTTTACTCACTCCATTTAGTGTTGGTATCTGGTCTTTGGTTTAATTGGGAGTGTCTTGTAAGCACATTTGGGCCGGGCTTGTGTTTCAAGCATGACACAATAATAAAACCTGATCAGAATCAGAATCAGAAAAAGGTTTATTGCCTTTGTCAGTGAACAAGATTCACAAACTAGGAACTTGCTTCGGCGATTGTGACAGGTCTACACAGCGGTCTGAGCGATATTGTGGCTATGTCCTTCCTTTATTGCCAGAGACATTGTAATTTTTATTTAGTTCATTCATATGATTGTTCAGAAATGAAACATGAAATATGAATACACTGAGATACATTTTACAGAATAAACTTTCATCATTTATATGCTTCTGTGAGATAATACATGCATTCTGATAATATTACTGAGTGCATTAGTGGAGACAAGCTGTAGCCATAATGGTGAGGGGTTTGGTAAAAAAGGAGGGGAAAAGTAAAGAACAAAGTGCCATTTTAAGTAAAGTATAGCATTGGTAGAGCATTAAAAGATGAGAACAAAAATAACTGGTGGTATTGGTGCTATTTACTTGTTAATTCTTGCATATATAACAGTTACAGAGCAGAAGGGGTGTCTAGTTCCTGTGCCACACTGGTATGGAGGTCTGTCTGGGGGCCACTCCGGAGTGAGCTTAGGACAAACAAAGCAGAACTCAACTTGAGCAGAGCAGTGCATCTGAATCTGTATTTGCCCTTGAAAACAAAAGAAGCCTTTATTTCAGTGTTGGCTGCACCGTCTCCACAGATATGTCTAAAAATGTGAGTACTTTTAAAGTTACACATGTGTTACCAGTACGTGTCATATTAGGTCCTTTTTGTGAAGCGACACAATGAGTCAGGGGTCTGAATGCAAAACTAATTCTGTTTATAGACATAAGCTCATACCTCCTCCAGTTGGTGGCGCCATGTTTCTGTCAGAGGTTCAGGAGAAACTGTAGGAATATTTTATATCCATATATTTAACCAGAGAGACACGGAGACCGATTATAATTTAACAAGCAATGGTCAGGTTTTAATCCTTGCAAGGAGAAGCAAAGCAGACACAGTAACAAGGGTACAGCGACAGGTTTGCTTCCAGATGTAAACATAACATGGGATTATATACAACACAGTGACGCCCTTGGTGAGAGGCGTTCACAATGGTCCAGGTGCAAGAGTCCGTGACAAGCCATGTCTCAGTCTTGTTATGTCTACTTAATGCTTGGATTAGCACGAAGGACATGACATGAATTTGACATGACCTGAAGAGAACTATAAGCCCACAGTAACTCTAAACATAAGAATTAAAATTCTTATAACTGTGACCACAGGAGAGTTGTGCTTTTAAGAAGCCACCGTCCTCAGGAGCTGACAAGCTGATAAACATCTTTATAATATTTCTGTTCATGTCCACGCCGCCAAAACAATGCTATTTACAAAAGTGATCCAAGTCATCCTTTCCATTGACTAATGTCAGGGTCCGATCTAAAGGGTCAAAGCTCTTCTCTGGTTGGTCAAAACTCATTCTGAAACAACAGCAGTGTAAGCAGTCTGGTTAGGATAAGGCAGAGCTCATTTCAGCAAACATGACCCACCAACTGTCTGGGACTTTCCTCTGGTTTACAGTAAAACACCTGACTCCACAGAGTTAGATAGTTTAAGTTGATTTTATAATAATAATAATAATAATAATAATAACCCAGCTTTAACCCAGAAAGTTGAAGTAGACTCTAAACTAGTAATAAACCTGGTAAACGTTGCTAATGAAAGCAATATATTCTGTGTTATAATTGTCAATAGATCCAGTGCATTGCTAATAAGAATCCCAGCAGGATCCAGCTCTCTACTTCTAATGACACTGAGAGCTATGAGCTCAATGACTTTGAGAACTTGGACCCTCCCCAGTGGAGTTGCCTTTTGTTGTCCAACTATTAACCCTACATACTGTAGGTTACATACATAGTTTTACATAGTTTAGGTCTGTAATAAAAAATCTGCCAGACCAGATGGCTCCTAGATCCTGCCATCTTACTGAGGACTTCTGCTTCCAAACTGACTGCTGCTTGGTGCTCAACTTTATCAACAATCATTATCGCGCTTCACTGTCCCCGCTCTGTGGAAGAAATCTGTAATCATCCCTGTACCCTAAGTATTTTGTCCTGCTGTTCACAACTTAAGGCCAGTAGCTTTGACATCTGTTGTAATGAAATGTTTTGAAAAGATCATTGTGGACATGCTAAAGATCCTGCAACTTGCTCGTTTACAAACACGTATAAAACACTTATGTGTTGACTTTTATTCGGCAGTACAACCACAGCTACTGGTCCAGAAATTGACTGATTTGCATGTTAATCATTTTATTATTCAATGGTTTTATTTTTCTTAACAACAGCAAGTAAAAGTAAATGGTGTTCTCTCTACGGTCAAATACTCTAACACAGGTGTCCCACAGGAATGTGTGAGTTCTCCTTTCCTTTTTTCACTCTACACAAATGAATGCAGGAGCCGTGTGTGCAATAATCCCATCATTAAGTTCTCTGACGATACAGTGATCTTAAGCCTACTGTATAAAGAGGACTGGTCCTCTGTGGTACATGCATGATCCACCATTTAAAGAACTGGTGTGACCACTTCCTGTTTTTAATGTTAAAAAGACTTTTATATTATCCAGAGAGACACGGAGACAGATTATAATTTAACAAGCAATGGCCAGGTTTTAATCCTTGCAAGGAGAAGCAAAGCAGACACACACAGTAACAAGGGTACAGCGGAGGTTTGCTTAAAGATGTAAACAGAACATGAGAATTTATACAACACAGTGACGGCCTTGGTGAGAGGCGTTCACAATGGTCCAGGTGCAAAAGTCCGTGACAAGCCATGTCTCACTCTAGTTATGTCTACTTCATGGATTAGCAGGACGGACATGACATGAATTTGACATGACCTGAAGAGAACTATAAGCCCCCAGTAACTCTAAACATTAAAACTAAAATTCTTATAACTGTAAGAAACCCTTTTTCAACCGTTTTGTTTGTTATTTACACTCTCTGCATGATACACTGCACCTAGATTAGTCCACTACATACCTCATCTGTTTAAACCAGTCAGAACCAGTTGGTCAGCCCTGGCTGGACACATAGGTAAACTACTGATTCAAAGTAGGAAGTGTCCCCTCCTGTGAGAGGAGTGGCCAAAGGTTAGGACCTTTTGAGCATTGAGTTGACCAGCAGCACAACACGTGGGCTGACCTCCTGTTAACTACGTGTTGTGACCCAGCGCTGGCTTGTAATTTTTCTGAGTGGAATTAAACATACAAACTTTACATTGGTTTTATAGTTTTTACTGAAGTAATATTAGTTCCAACACTCGTACCAAAAGAGCCGGGAGAAACTGGTTCTCGGAGTAACATAATAACAATTGAAAAGTCCTGTTGCAATAAATATTGAGAGAGTCAGATCTGTTTTTCTGAGTCAAATGTTGTGAATACATTGACACATTAATTACAGAGAATGTCATTAATATGGTTTATTTCTCCGTTTACCTTCGCAGGTCATGGATACGTGGTGTCCTGACAGGAGGTTGTGTCCGCCGGATGTGGCTTCTCTTTTACTTCTGTAGTGAATACGGAAGATTAGGTGGAACTTCGAGGACCAAGGAGGACAGATCCACACGGAAACTGTGTTAAAAGTGAAGACTTGTAAATAATTAAAAATAATGAGTAAAATGCTTCAGTAATGTCAGAGTTAAATGTATTTCAATGATGTTTTGGAAGTGTGAAAGAAAATGTTTTATGCAAAATGCAAAATGTTTTAAGTGTAAAAGACAACCAGGAGTTAAAGTTAAGTAGGCCTAGAATCAGCAGGTTAGAATATAGGTCAAATTTTGTCTGTGAGCAGAGAACAGGAAGTCATGACATGCAGTGACACACACAGAGCCTGGGACGGCAGGTACACACAAAAAGCTCACAATAGACAGGGCACTTGAAGTTCACAGAAGGCCATGCCACTCATGGAGTTCATATCAGGACAGGGACACACACACAGAGTTTTGGACGACAAATACACACAAAGCTCACAAGACAGGTCACAGAAGTTTACAGAAGACCCAGTGTCCTACTTACAAGAGTTCACAGAGTTTAAAAAATCTTGTCAGAGCGCATGTGTGTTGACGTCACGACTACACCCTGTCCAGATGGTATAAAAGGAAGACTTGAGACTCAGACAAATGGGTTTTTGCTGCCCTCTTTGATTCAAGGACAATCCTGTATCAAAGTTAGAACGGCATAAACCCCACTTCTGCTCTTTCTTCTAAAACTCTTTCTTCTAAACTCTGTATCACTTACTTTTGTGTTCTTTGTGTGTGTTAAACAGTCTTCCCCGAAGGAATTTAATTTCCGGTAGGGTTAAACAGTCTTCCCCACGGAGCCTAAAAACTTCGGTTTGGGTTGAATCTGAAGACGATAAGACTTTTGTGTACTTTAAATCTTTACAACTAATTTCTCTCATTTCTATGCTCTAATTTCTATAACTAACTTCAACAACTCACTTGTAACGCACACTCTAAACACCTCAGAAACAACAAATTTTAATATTCAAGTTGAGGGCATATAACTAAGTTATATTGTAAGGTGTAAGATGTTATGCTGTGATCAAGGAAGTTAATTTACTGTAACTTTTGTTAAATCATTTTAATAAAAACCTAGTTCCAAACTAGGATAAAGACATATTCACTCTCCAGATCGTTCTTTAAACTCATCACAGCCTCTTCCAGCGGCACAGAGGTCTGATTCTCAGAATCAGACTCACTAACAGGCAGGCCGTCCAAATCGTCCACTGGACATCAGAATAACAGGGAGATTCGACCGCCGTACATAAGCCTAAGGTAAGACCTCTATTAAAATCCTCTATTAAAAAATGGGACTGTCTTGAGGGATAGCGCTCATTAGAGGAGTCACACACCAGGGGCTTAATTTTACAGACGGAGCTGTTATAGGGTTAGACCAGACTTTAACCAACCGACTTGCAACCGGGTCTGGCATCCACCTACAGCGATCTGTCAGCAGCAGAAGTCATTAATGTGTAGAAGCGAGTGCTGTGTTAGAGTCTCATAAAAAAAGGAAATAGCAGGGAGTTAGTCCTCACAGAAGGGACAACCTCCAAAAAATTGTAACTAACCGCTTGACCATTAGTGACCATTCGCAACACTTCTCTCATTTTTGTCTCTCAACACAAGGCAGGTATCAGTGCCTCAGAGGTTTTATTTCCTTCTCCTGAGTTTAAATGGTAAATGATGTGTGCTGATATTTTCAGGACTGAGAACGGGACAGAGTTTTCCCCCAGGACTCCTGCACAGCTCACTGTCCATACAGTCATCCTGCTGCTCATTGTGGCTTCTTCTTCTCTCCCGGCTGTGATCGTCACCAGTTCTTGTCACTCCTGCAAGGTCAGGGTTCACAGCATTCAAGATGAACACAACCTGCAGCATTAAAATGAGTTTATTTTCTTTAAGACAACGTACAATGTTCAATAAGCCGGAGCAGAGATGCTTGTACCAGTTTATAGTTTAACTGCTAATTTCCATCTGTAGTCCTTTATTGTACATGTTTTTGGTGGTAGGGGAAACCGGAGTACCCGGAGGAAACCTACGCAGACACAGGAGAACATGCAAACTCCACACAGAAAGGCCCTGTCCTGGATGGGAATTGAACACAGGACCTTCTTGCCGTTAGGCCTGAGTGCTAACCACTCTGCCACCT
This sequence comes from Neodontobutis hainanensis, assembly GCA_024349245.1. Classification (NCBI taxonomy): domain Eukaryota; kingdom Metazoa; phylum Chordata; class Actinopteri; order Gobiiformes; family Odontobutidae; genus Neodontobutis; species Neodontobutis hainanensis. Next base: position 19,464 of record JALDNG010000750.1, read on the forward strand.
CCATAAAACCTGATTACAGGGCCAGAACTGCTCAATTGTGACACATCTACACAAGTATGAATATATATGAACATATATAATAGGGTTTCTAAAGGAAAACGTCTGCTAAAGGACTAAATGTATATAAATGTAAATGTATATTCCACATTTGAACATTGTACAATCAGTTTAATGTATATGTGTTTGAAAAAATAAATATATTATTGTGGAATAAGTTTGAGAGAAAACAACAGATTTCTTTTGGTGATTTATTTAAGGAAAAAGGAAAAAAGAATTCAGAGACATCTTTTGCAAAAGGAGGAATGAGCATACAAATCTGTCTGTGTACAGGGTTGCATGAACAGTCCCAATGTTAACTAGGCAGGCTTAGAATTTATACTGAAATCACAGCAGATAAGAAAATGAAACACTGGCTCTCAGAGAGTGAGCCGTCTAACATGAATCAGCATTTGTCTCTGTATAAGACAATTGTATTAGTTTGAAAACAGTAGCACAGGTGGTGCACATATCATTCTGCTGCGGTCAAGGACAGCACAGAGCATGTGAAAGAGGAAAATATCATTTTCCCATTACAATTCCCTCCTTTTGATCAAACACAATTGATTAACCAAAATCAATCAAAAGTCAATGAGGTTACAAAACATAAATCAAATTAACCTTAGCTTTGTGAGTTGTACTACTGTTGTGGTGCCGAAAAACCCAGCCGAGGGCTGACTAAATCAAGCAGAAACATTTCATACTATCAGTAGCTGACCTAACACTGGGAAAAGAAGACCACAGCTACTCCCTCACAGGCGGCGTAACTCACTAAGGTTAAACATAAGCATTAGATGAAAAATATTCACAAAACTAATCACTTTGTAAAACTTAAAAACCTTCAAGTCAATTAACACTTTACCTCAAAGAAAGCATTTGTGAAAAGATTTAAAAACACCACATGTAAGTCCACAATTTTAGCCTTAGCGTGTCTAAAATAACAAAAATTAAAATTATCAGGTTCAAAAGCTGTGATTGCTTTGGTGACTATATGTCACAATTACTATTTCAAAAGAAAATTACATGTGTATTACACAGACATAGGAACATACTTAGTCATACTTAGTCTTCTTCAAATAGAAGAGCAAATAAAACAGAATTAACAGAGTCACAATCAAGAGCAGAGGTGTCTGGGTTGTGGTCTTTGTCATGTTGAGGCAATTCAACATAGAGTTTAGCCAGTTGCAGGTTAAAAAGAGAAGTCACTAATCTTCGGATGAGCGGGATAATGCAGCAGGAGACAAGGAAAAGAAGGATAATAGCCACTAAAAGTAGGCCTGCGAGTTTAGTTAACCATGTTTTCCAAACACCGCCCATGAACCAAGACCACCCGTCTGGAGTGAGGGTATCAGAGGCTCGTTGGCGAATTAAAAGTTCATCGTGGTCAGACTTGGCAGAGTTGTGTTAGTAGTAGAATGGGAAGTGTGGTCAGTTAATAGCCAGAGTAGATATTACAATAAGTGAAGATAAAAGTAACAAAAAGCACGTGGTTCCCCTTAGACCACACAAGCCTGGGAGTCTAAACGCGGATGCCAAGGATGATGTCCGTCCATTTTTAATGTTCAAAGATCTGTTCAATAACAGCAATAATTAAATGATAGTAACAAATAAAATAAAATGAAGCAGTTATCATAACATTTACATGTATGAGTATGTAATGATTGTTTAATAAATCTTCAAAAATTAATCATTAGAGCAATTTTAAATGCAATAAAGAACCCAATATATATGTATATATATATATATATATATATATATATATATATATATATACATATATATATATATATATATATATATATATATATACACATATATATTTGTCAGTATAAAACTGGTTATCAGTGATGTGAGGAACTGTGGGACAGATGAGTGTGTGTCACATGTTATAGTTACGCTGTTGAATTTGCTGAAAACGGTCAGCTCTATTTCTTCAGGTGGTACAGAGTCTTTCATAAACTTGATTGTAGGTGGGACCAGCTCTCGGCACTGGTCTCAACGTTGAACTGCGTTTACCAGAGCAGTTTCAGCGAAGGAGGTGAGCCAAAATCTCACCTCAGTCTTCCCATGTAGTCAACGATGGAGGTAGAGCTAAGGTCTCACCTCAGATTTCCCACGTAGGAGCTTGTTCTCGGGACAAGCCTCTTACTTTTGTGATCATTCACTGGGTCCCCTCTTTGACAGTGGGGGAGCAGTTGACGAGCTGGTCAGGTGGAGGAATCTTCTTGCAGTGTTGTGCATGGATCCAAGGGGCTCTCTCTGCGACCTTCACAGCCGTGTGGGTCGTGAGCAGGATCTGATAGGGTCCACACCAGGGTTTGTCTCTCCAGCTGCGCTTCCTCAGGTTTCTCACCAGGATGTAGTCGGCAGGCTGGAGTTTGTGGAACTGGTGGGTGGCCGGTTTGGGCAGGGAATCAAGCCCCTGAGATCTAATATCAGAGAGAATATTAGAGAGTGAAATACAATAGGATATCATTGGGTCTGGCAGAGTACTATCGGCCAGTGCTGCAGGTTTAGATGGGGGTCCAAACCCAATTCCAGGAGGTTGTCCAAACACTATCTCAAAGGGAGAAAGGTTATTTCACGTGCGCACTCTCATCCTCAGGTACATCAAAGCAATATTCAGACATTTTACCCAGGTTTTACCTGTTAATTCAGATATTTTTGCCAATTTGCGTTTCAGAGTGCCATTTTCTCTTTCTACAGCTCCTCCAGAAGCTGGATGGTAGGAGCAATGAGTTTTCAGGTCAAATTTTAGGTGTTCACTCAGTGTTTTCAGAATGTAATTTACAAAATGAGTACCGTTATCACTGTAATTAGGTTCGGAAGTCCCCAGCGAGGAATTATTTTGGATTTTTGCTACTGAGTCAGCAGTGCAGTGTTTTGTTGGGAATGCTTCTACCCACTTTGAAAACATGTCAACTATTACAAGACAGTATTTCTTACCTTCGCAGGGTGTTAACTCAATGAAGTCCATTTGAATGTGGACAAAAGGCCTGGAGGTGGGTTTGTGACCAACGTCTGTTTTGTTGTAGGAGTTACCTTTAGAATTGTTGGTTAAGCAGATGAAGCATTTTGAGCAAAAATCTTCAGCAAATTTGTTAAACCCCACAGTAAACCAATGTCTTTGAAGGTCTTTTCTCATTCCCTCTTTTGATACATGGTCAACGCCATGTAACATTTTTGCAAAAGTCAGGAAGAGGGCTTGAGGAAGACATGGATTGCCATTAGGGCCCATCCAAACACTATTTGTGTTTGTACAGTTTTTCTATTTCCAAGCAGCTTTGTCTGCTGGAGTGGAGATGCGAGCCAAATCAGAGAGTGAAACAATGTCAGAGTGGGTACAAGTTTGATCCGTTGTCTGGGAGAGTAATGTAACAACGTAGGGTGTGAGTGACACTGCTTTTGCAGCTGCGTCTGCTCGTGCATTACCTAGAGAGACTGTGTCTTTGGCAGAGCTATGTGCAGAACACTTACTGCCACGGCGGATGGGAGTAGCACTGCATCTAAAAGATCAGAAATCAAATCTTTGTGTGAAATGGGTTTGCCATCAGATTTGAGGAATTTTCTGTGGCGCCAAAGTGCTGCGTGGTTGTGTAGAACACCAAATGCATATTGACTGTCTGTGTAAATGTTAACTGTTTTACCAGATGCCAATTGACAGGCTTTGGTCAGGGCAATTAGTTGCTTGCGCTGATAACCGAGGACTGAGAGGAGATGACGTCACTGTTGCATGATCGTCCACAACTGCATATCCAACGTGTGCAGAACCAGTGTTTGGGTCCTTGGAAGCTGAACCATCTACATAAAAATGAGTTCAGGATTAGAAAGAGGAGTGTCAGTCAAATCAAGTCTTGGCAGACAGATAAGGTCAAGTTCAGAGAGACAACAGTGAGGTTCTCCCTCCTCTGAGAGAGGCAGGAGTGTAGCAGGGTTGAGAGTATTACAACGTTTAACCTCAACATTTGGTAGGTTCAGAAGGAGAGCAGTTGTAACGTAGCTGACGAGCAGGGGTCAAGTGAGCGGTCTTTTGTTCAGTCAGAATGTTGGAGACAGCATGTGGAGCAAAAAGTGAGATGACTGTAGCCTACATAGGGACGAGAGGGCCTGCTTCACAGGCTGCTAAAGCACAGAGACATGGTGGGTGGCCTCTAGCAACAGGATCAAGGTGTGTCGAGAAGTAACCCACAGGCTTCAGCAGCTGTCCCTGTTTTTGGGCGAGAACAGAATTCATACAACCATCACGTCAGTCAACAAATTGGAAGAAAGGCTTGTCAGGGTTTGGCAATGCCAATGCAGGGGCTGTCTGTAGTAGCAGTTTCAAATGAGTAAATGCAGAGTCAGCCTCAGATGTCCATGTGAGGACTGTTTTTACTTGTATTGGATCCCATATTTCAGATTGATTAAATACTCGTCAGTATTTATGGTTCAGACAGATTATAGAGAAACTTTAGAACTACTAAAACCAACACAAAACTAACAAAACCAACACAAAACAACAACACAAGACTAACAAAAACTAAAAACAACTAAAAACCCTTTCAGAAATTATTATTACTCTTTTATGGCAATCCTGCTCAGTCAATCCTGATTTATGGTAATAATAATAGACCATTCCTGGTCTAGGCTTTGTTACAGTCAAAAAATCACCTTTAGACACTGTTACAAAATGTTTTCTCTTAATTTAATAAATTTGTAATAATTTTACCGTTTGGAGGTTTTTGAGTACGTTGGATCGAGAGATGGCGATTGGAGGGTCGGCATCGGACAATCCTCCCCAGAAGAAAATGTGGGGAAGAGGAGACCTCTTGAGCGGTCTGGTTGATGACACCCTTGTCCTTCAGCCGGGTCCAGCCACAATCTTCGATACCACTTCTGACACCAAGAATTGTGGTTGAAAAAATAAATATATTATTGTGGAATAAGTTTGAGAGAAAACAACAGATGTATTTTTGTGATTTATTTAAGGAAAAAGGAAAAAAAGAATTCAGAGACATCTTTTGCAAAAGGAGGAATGAGCATACAAATCTGTCTGTGTACAGGGTTGCATGAACAGTCCCAATGTTAACTAGGCAGGCTTAGAATTTATACTGAAATCACAGCAGATAAGAAAATGAAACACTGGCTCTCAGAGAGTGAGCCGTCTAACATGAATCAGCATTTGTCTCTGTATAAGACAATTGTATTAGTTTGAAAACAGTAGCACAGGTGGTGCACATATCATTCTGCTGCGGTCAAGGACAGCACAGAGCATGTGAAAGAGGAAAATATCATTTTCCCATTACATCACTTTCAAGTCCTCAGTGTTTGAGTCCAAGTCCAAGTCAAGTCTCTAGTCCTTGTGTCTGAGAATAAACGAGTCCAAGTTTGAGTCAGAGCCATAAAAAAGCAAGTCCAAGTCCAAGTCCAGGACTAGAGTACACAAACAGCACAATGCTAACATTATTAAAAGTTATTGTATGAAGGTAAAACTTTTACCTGATGGCAGATTTTCCAGGTCAAACAACAGCAAATATGGAACATGCCTCAAGACCAGCCGTTTTGAACAGCCCTACCCCACTCCTGTATGCAGGCCATTAAAACAAAGTGGCTCTGGAAAGTAAAGAGTAGCCTATTTTACACAATATGCTTTCACAAAGCATTAGATGAACACGCTATTTAGACGGATTTTTTACATTTAAATTGATCTAAATGAATGATTTATCTTCAAGGCAGTGACGTGCATAAAGCGTTTGCTAACCTTATTATTATCTTTGATAACACTTGTCTGTTCATGCTAAGGTCTGCCAAAACGTGCATCTACATGACTGCATTATAACTCTAGCCGTCATTTAAGACAGTTTAAAGAAATTTTACCTTTAAAAAAAGCTCTCCAGGTCCTAGAGACCCAAGAAGACAAGAGTCCTAAGCTACCGCAGCTGAGTCTTTAAAGCACTAAACTGGTATAAATCGATTATTGATGCTTTTAGCCTAAGCTAGCTTGACGACGCAAGGCGTCAGTGCCATGGAAACAGAAGGTCCGGTGGGGCTATATAAGACGGCTCCAGTTAGAATTTTTCACTTCTCACTTGGCTTGTCCAGTGCGTTGCTGAACTGAGTTTCAGATTGACTTTTCCCAGAAAACCGAACGCTGCATACCACAGTATAATCTCTTGGCAAAAATAAACATATTTTAATATTTTGGTATTATCATATGTTTAAGGTTTGCCATATCCTGAGAAATGGCACATGCTTTTGACCTCCCGGTCATCTTGGATTTCTTTTCTGAAGGTAAGATAACTGTTTAATCAAATAAGACTGCATTAGGATAGTATTTATAATATTTTCTGTCCATATAACGTGTTTGATGTGTATTATGATAACCGTTTGTGTGGAAGTAGCTACCAAAGCTGAAATGGAAAATTTAAGAAAAATATAGTTTTGTTATAAACTGACTTTACTCGACGATTTAAATATGTAGTAACGCTAAAAGTAGATTCAATCTGTAGTGAGTAATGCACACTTTAATTTCACCAGAGAATATGTCAGTAAATTATTGAGTTTTAGTTTCAAATTTCACAAATGTTGCAGTGAAACTCTTGGATAAAAATGGCGCCGGAGTTAACGTTCTAAATTGGAATCCATTAAAAATGTTCATCTCCATGGAGACAGTACTTGTCCGTGTTTAACTGTCAGTAGATGGCAGGTGCATACCTGTGTATGTGTTGAACACTAACAACAGGAAAGTTAGACCTAAAACTGCAAATGTTGTGTTACAGAGTCAATTTCAATCAATTTATTTTAAAAGAAATAGATCAACTGTGGCATTGTTGCCTACTGCAGCCTACTGTACAATGAAAGAGAAAACAAAATATAATCCAACAATCAGTCTATTTTGAATTTCACTTTCCACTTCCAAATAAAGTTAGTCACATATAACAGCTGCATTTTAATAAAAGTGTAACTTAGACAGTTTAAATGGTTGAAGTATAATAAGACAGACATGACAGTTGAAGTATTAAACCTGTGCTAATTAGTTTGTATGTTTCTGGTCTTTGATGTTTTAATAAAACAAAGACTATATTATTTTATTCTCCATTGAAGGTCTGGGTCCTGCCGGTTCTGCGGACAATCCTATTTACATCTTCTCGGACGAGGAAGACGTAGGTGAGCACGAGGCACTCCAACCAGCTGATGAAATATTAAACCTGTGCTAATTAGTTTGTATGTTTCTGGTCTTTGATGTTTTAATAAAACAAAGACTATATTATTTTATTCTCCATTGAAGGTCTGGGTCCTGCCGGTTCTCTATGGACAATCCTATCTATATCTCCTCGGACGAGGAAGAAGTAGGTGAGTACGAGGCACTCCAACCAGCTCATGAAGAGGAGGAGGAAGAAGGGTCTGTTTCTTTTTCACCTCCTCCTCTTCACCTGAACCATCTGATGAAGAGGAGGAAGATTGGGAGGAAGATTGGGATGATGATTATGATGAAATAGACTCTGGTTACGAGAGCCTTTCTGATAATCAAGAGGATGATGAAGAGGAACAAGAAGATGACCAGCAGTTTCCTCCGGAGGAGTTTTGGGATGGCTGGCGCCAGAGAGACCCTCCTGCTGAAGCTGAAGAACAGGTGAGTCGGCCCCTGGCTCCCGTTCTTCAGCAACCAGCAGAGAGTCCTCCGGCGTTCATCCCTCTCCAGAGCATGCTTGAACATGTTTTCCGTCCTCCAACTCCTCCTTCTTCCTCCTCGGCCCCAGCGGATCCACCAAACGGTTCTTGGATGAAGAGGACGCTGAGGTGCCTTCCTCCAAGAGGCCACGCTCGACCAGCCCAAGAAAGCACAGACGATCCTACTCCATCGACCTCTGCTGGGACGCCCTTCCCCAGTCGCTTACTCGCTACTTCCTCCCCAACCGGACTCGGACGACTCGGACTCCGACTGACTTCATCTTTGATTTAGCAACAACAACGCCAATATTTTACAGCTTAAACTAGAGCAGATTTTTAAATTAGTAGGGTGTGTCTGTGTGTGATTTAAAAAAAACAAAAACAATATTAGATAACGCAAGAAATGCTATGTGGGATTTTTATTAACATTGAAAACAGAAACAAATACAGTCAACCTACAAAAGAAGTGACTAAAGCTTGTACAAAAACTAATCTGAGATTAGGATTTCCTCCAAAGTACGCCTTGTACTTGTTTTGACGTTTAAGTGAATATATGCTTTATTCCTCCCACACTGGAAGAACTGGTACTGTATAAGACATAATTATTAGAGAGAGAGGTTGTCCACCAACTGGAGGGTCGATGGTGCGAGCCGCCCTTCTCTGTTCTTGATATATTATTCCTAAAATTTAAATAAAGTAAGGAATACTGTTACTGCCCAAAAGAGTCGAACATATTTAAAAGAGGACACAGGAGGCAAAACAGTTAATTTCAAAAATAGTTTTTATTCATTTAGTTTTGGACTGTTAAGCTTTTGTTTTATCTTGATGTTTTTTCTCTCTTTTATGTAAATAAAAGAGAATCCAAAACCTCTCCTGTGCCTGAAAAAATAAAACAGGAAAGTAACAAAAGAAAGGAGGACCTGGTGAGCCGCCAAACAGAATATAAAGGAAGGAGTGACCCGGGCCAACCCTGTACAGGGCCGTAGAAGCTGGTGCCAACTCTCTACCACCCTACACAACACAACCCCTCATTACTAACCTGAACAAAATAAAGAACGATAACTCAGACAGCCGGTCCCATCAGGCCAAACAAAAACAAGGCTAGGCTAACAAGGACTGCAGAGGCATGGAGCAAGCCGGCTGCAGCTCCATGCCTCTGCGCAGCGGAAGCAAGGCAACAGCAGAAAAATTCCTACAAAAACCCCTGTAAAACCAACCATGGCTAAGTAACGCCGAAGTTCAGTGCGACTAGTTGGAATAGGAAACGAGACAATACTCTCCACCTTGGCCTGCACCGGGCGCACACAACCACCACCAACCACTTTACCTAAGTAAGTCACAGTTGCTTGGTCAAATACACACTTTAATAAGTTCACTGTTAAGTTTGCCTCTTGAAGACGACCCAATACCACCTGAAGGTGTTCAATATGCTCCACCCAGGAATCAAACAAACTACCAAGTCGTCCCAGTAAGCCTCATAAAATGACAGACCCGACAGTATAATCCTCATCAACCGCTGGAATGTTGCCGGTGCATTTCGCATGCCAAACGACATAACATTGTATTGAAAAAATCATCTGGGGTTACACAGGCTGAGACTTCTTTGCACGCTCAGTGAGCGGCACCTGCCAGTAACCTTTCAACAGAACAGAACTTGGACACAAACGTAGCCCCACCCACTGATCCACACAGTCCTCAATGCGAGGCAATGGAAAACAGTCCTGCTTCAGAACATTATTTACTTTCCTGTAGTCCGTGCAAAAACGATCTTCACCATTAGATTTTAACGCAAGCAAAACAGGGAGAGCTCCAAGGACTATAACTGAACTCTGCAATACCATGAGCTACCATCTACTCAACCTGCCGCTTAAGACGGAACGCTTTATCAGGACTGACTCGATAAGGGTGTTGTTTTATCGGCACAGTGTCACCAACAACAATGTCATGCATTAATATTGTGGTCTTCAAGGTACATCAGAAAACAATGACTTTGTCTCATTTAGCAAATCAATTAAATTCTCACGCTGCAAATCAGGAAGGTGTGCCAAGTACGCAGGCAAATCCCTCAATACCTCAGAGTTTAGCAGTTTTCCATGAGTCAGCGCCTCAGACAGAACCCCGCGTCCATCATCATCGTGCGTAACAGAGTTCTCACTGAACGGCGCTCACCTGAAACTGTCTGTGTGACAAGACACGGAGCGGCCATTTCAGCACTGGACAGCGCCACACGGTCCCGCTCAGCCGCCACAGTAACGCCAACAGGTGGGGACACGCACTCAACATAAGGCTTCGACATGTTAACATGGCACAAACGAGACCTACGGCGTCTGTCAGGCGTGATTATAAGATAGTCCCGATCACTAATCTTTTCTGAATGGCATAGGGTCCACAATACCGAGCCTGTAGACTTGAGCCAGGTATAGGTAACAAAATCAAGACTTTATCACCAGATTTAAACTCTCTGACTTTAGCTTTTCTGTCAGTCTCAGTTCGAAGTTACTCACAAAATCAAGCAGATTTTGTTCTGACTTTTCGCATAACAACTGGTCTTTTAACAACTTCACAGAGCCACGGACAGTGTTTGCAAACACCAACTCCGACGGACTAAACCCAGCGACTCTTTAACCACCTCCCTTACAGCAAACATTTGTAAATGTACCCCTCATCCCAGTCTTTCTAACCGGAAGCATAGTCTTGAGCGCCTGATGAAAACGCTCCAGTGCGCCTTGACTTTCAGGGTGATAAGCGCTAGAGTGGCAGTGCTGAATGTCAAGCTGTTTTAAGACTTGCGCAAACACCTTAGACATAAAGTTTGAGCCCTTGTCAGTTTGCACAACTCGAGGTGACCCAAACAAAGAAAAAAACTTGGTCAGCGCCTTCACAACAACAGGAGTAGTGATTTTACGCACTGGAAAGACTTCTGAAAGCGAGTGGCTGCGCACATGACAGTTATTAGGAACTTATTTCCCAACTTAGTTCGAGGCAGCGGACCCACACAGTCCACCAGAACACTCTCAAAAGGTTCACACACAACCAGTATCAGATACAGAGGAGCGGGAGGAATTGTCTGATTTGGTTTCCCAGATACTTGGCACCAATGACAGGATTTAGTGTGACTCGTGACATCCCCCTTCAGACCGGACCAAAAACAATGATGCAGAATGCGATTGTATGTCTTCTTAATGCCAAGATGACCAGCTAATGGATTGTCGTGGTGCCAGCTTTAAAATCTTCACGCTTCAACAAATACTATGTAGGAATTAGGAGGAGCTCTAGAAACAAAACCAATTCAGCAAATCTTGTAGATAATGCTTTAAAAAGCTTTAAATCAGCAGGACTTTTACCCAGGAATTACTCTGACTATGGGTGTTGCCTAAATAAGTTAAATATAAGTTCCTAAGGGGCATGACCCAGGAGGTCGAGGGGTCGTGCACTAACTGGAGGGTTGTAATGTGACCCTCGCTCCTCTGGCTCATGTTGTATTCAGTAATCATATCCATTTAAAAATCAAAGCGTCTAAATATTGTGCTGGAATTCCATTATAATTCAATTTGAACATAAAACAAAGTTAGTAAATCCTCTAAAGTACTGGATAAAGATTGTTTAAAACCAGAAAGTGGGGTTTGACTCAAGTAATTATTTTCTTTACATAATATTTTTAACATACTATTCTCAGTAACTCTCAGCTCTATGTTTGGCATCGCCAGTATTTTACACTTTTATCTTTCTATTAATATTAGTGTGAGTGTATGTGTCAAGAAAAACAAACAACCAGAAAAACTAAACAAAATAGAAGCTAAAGCAAGGAAAGTGATGTAGTATTTCATCAAATTAACATTAAAAATAATAATTAAAAACAATACAGTTAATCTAGAGTTAATCTGAGAAACTAAACCTGATGGTTCAGTTTTCCCAGGATTTCCTCCAAAACACGCCTTGCACTTGTTTAAAAGTTTAAATAAATATACACTTCATTCGTCCCACACTTGGAGAACTGGTACGGTATAAGGCAGGTCATGAGTAAAGGGGATTGTCCACCAACTGGAGGGTTGATGGTGCGATGCCCACTTCTCCGCTCATGATAAATGATTATGTCAGGAAGTATTGTAATGCTACACAAGTGGGTAAAGACCGAGACAGTTCTTTCCAGAAGAGTTCTCTTGACTCCACTTAAACTGTGGAGAACATATTTAGAAAGAACTCTTAGTCCAAAGTAAATAGTGTAGTGAGAAGTGTAGCAATGGTTCAGGGGTAGAGTGGGTGATCTGTCAAAGATCACAACATGTCCCTCTCATGTTGTGTAAGTTAAGTTCTAAGTTATAGAGGCAGCAGTGTCAGGAGCTAGAGCAGATGGTCCACTAACTGAAGGGTGGCTGGTGCAATCCCCAGCTCTTCTCTTTATGTTTTTAAAGCCAAAGGTAAGAAATGTCTTTAGATTTCTATCAACAATGTTATTTATTTCTTTTGACGGAAGTCTCACTCCAGATTTGTCTTCTTTTCACATAAAAGTCTGTGACAGATAAAAGAAAGGTATCCAGTAAAATGAACAGCTCTGGATATAGTCACATTGTTATATTTTATACTGTCTAATGAATTATTTCTGTGGTTTTCTTTTCTTCAGAGATGGCTGCTGGCCTCACAGGTGTAACCTGTCCCGGTAAGTCTTGATCTGTAAATAATAACTAACTGTTTAATTCATATAAAAAAATATTTTTTGACAAAAATACCTGCACTTTTAGCATCCAGAAACCGAGAAGAAGTCTAATCCTGCCAGAGTGTGACCTGTCCCCAACATGATCCAGTTCAGGAGAAGAGGATGAAAGCCAGAGTGCTAATCTCAAAAACAAGTGAGAAGGCCTTCTACCTCAAATCTATTATCTCAGCTGTTACACTGAAGAAACAGTTTTAACAGATGTCTTTTATTTTCTGCAGAAAATCTAAAAATGTATTTTCTGATGACATTCTTGTCTGCTAAAGTCAGAAGAACACAGTGGTAAGAAAAATAAACTGTATTGTATTTTTTTGTGTGTGCTCCTGAAGCAACTTTCTGTCCATTAATAACTGTTTTGTTGTAGTTGCAAAGGAAGGCTGCAGGAATGGAAAAGGTCCCGTGAAGCCAGTGGAAGAAGCCCAGCCTACTTCACATCAAGACTAAAAAACACTGCATCATTGTCTCCACATGAGACAACAGCACAAAGAGCATTTGATGAAGGGATGAAGGAAGAATGACTAGAAGACTAAAATGAAAATTGTTTCAGAATTAAATAAATTACATTAATTTTCAAGTACAAACATTTTGAATTTATTTATAAAATCATAAGAATTTATTTATTTAACGATCATTACTGACAGAACCACACAAACCTTTCTGCACAAAGAAGCCTATTTCAGAAACACTTGTATGTCTTGCTTCACAGTATCCATATTATATAGAAAGTTAATTCAAAATACTTTACACATTTTATAAAATGCATCAATACACCCAAACTAAAAAGCTAAACAGTCATCAGAACATTTGGAGAGTGATGCAAAATTGATGTTGATTACTATCTTCTGGAAATAAAAGAAAATGTGTTCAAAGTTCAGCAAAAGTTTCTGTGTTAGATTCTTGGGGTTAGATTCTTGGGAAAGTATAAATACTGCTAGAAAAAAGCTATTTTAACAGGACATAAACTGAATAAGATTTATAGGTAATTATGTGGTTCCCGGGCATATAAATACAATAAAACAATGTACATTATTTTGTTTCAAAAATTAAAGAGTAAATTGTAAGTATACCAGTACCAATTGAGGAGAAAATCAACACTGACCTATACTATTTAGTAGATTGTGTTGGTTTCTTTGAGTCTTTATTCTTTATTCTTTTTCTTCTTCCTCACTTTCTTGCTTTTGGGTTTGACCTCTGGCAGCTTGGGGTTCAAAGATGGCCCAGACCTGGTCAGGTCAGAAGTCTGGCTCATCTCAGGATCGAGCAAACACCCTGGACAGAGAGGACTTTGCCCGGGTGGAGAGGAGCGAACCATCCAGCAGGTCAGGCTGGGAGAAGGACCTCATGGCTGGTGAACTGCTGGGTCTGTAATGTGTGCTACTTCCTAACATGGGGAGGTGGATGTGTTCATTTCTGATGTAACGGCTGCTGTAGGACATGACAACATGTTGCCAGGAACTCAGAGGGGTGGCAGAGAAGGGGTGGCCCGGCGGAGTCCTCTTTGGCTCTTGGAGACATGTCCACAGAGCCATGTGGCGTGACTGCCTCCACGGCCGTCTGAAAGGTTTTAAGGATACGGTCGCGTTTCTGTTTTTCCTTCTTCTGCCGGGATTCCACCTTCTTCAGATGGCGTCGGTGATTCCTCATCATCTGTTTTCCTGTATCTGCTAGTCCCCTGCAGGAATAAAAATGTCCCATTGATGGCATCAGTAACATGTCACTGATGTCTCTAGAAGTCATTCAAAATATGACTCACCTGTAATCTACCATTCCTGTCCTGTCACGATCAAGTCTCTGAATCAGCTCCTCTCTCTGGTACTGATCCTAAAGTAGTGTTGATCGCTATTAACAAAAACAAGTTTTAAAGACACATTTTGGCATGCTTTTAATTACTGTAATAAATGTCTATGACTAGTGCTGTTGACAAAAGATTAAGAAACACATAAATAAAATATCATAAAATATTTTTAAAGGCAAAAAAAAAAATCACAAACCTGCACTTCTTTCTGAACTCACAACGGATCTCGCATGGTGCCATCTTTGTCAATATTTTGAAAGAAATCCCAAAGTCGCAGTTTGCGCTCATCTAAATAATCCTTTAAAAAATCAGAGAGGACATAGTATATTAACACCAACAACAATGTATAAACAAGAACAGATCTAAGGTAACGATAGTGTATGACAAAACGGACCTGGAGGACTTTCATTGGATCAACAGGTTTTGGGGACTTCTTGGCAATAAAGCCTCTCACCCCACCATACTGAACATCCAGACTGGGCTGACATGTCGGCTCCAACAGATGCACAAAGCTCTCATTTACCAGAACGCTCTGATTGTTACACATAACAGTTTTTCTATTATAATTATGACACTACACATGGAACATTGATGCTCTTTAAGTTTCACTCACACAAATGTTCATTTCCCTTTGTACCTGGAACCAACAGCCTTCAAGGATTACAGATTTACACATTTGACTCTTTACCGACCCTTTTCAGATCCTTACAACTGTTTATTCAGACTGAGGAAAACCGAAGGAGATTTGATTAGCAATTCTTTGCTAATCAGCCCCAGATGTTCCCGATGTGTGTTAAGAGACAGCAACAAGGAGTAAACCTTATTAACAACTTTGTTTTTCACCACTTCAAAGGACAATGTAGGTGCTATCTTTCCAGAGACCAGACGGACTAGCGCCAAAGTTGACACAGTAATCTTTTGATATAAAGCGTCAATTGATAAGACTCCTCAACTCAATAAGAATGTCTTTGATGTATTCCTCTAGAATGATCGAACACTGCCCTCTTTTGGTTAAGCAGAGTAACGACTCTGCTTCGAATTTGAAGACCATCTTCATGTTATGTGCATTAAAAGTGTGCTTTAAAGTCTATCGTAGTTAATGTGTACTCTTCATATTGTTCCTTACAAGATCTTGAGTGATAACGATATAAAAGACTTCTTTCTTCATCACCTTTACAGCTGTCTGTGTAATAAAATGGATTATTCTATGCTTTCAGGTCACGCATGGAATGTATGAATAATGCGCATGTGTTTGGTATTAACAAAATCGTAAAAACATTTCCTATGCCTTTATGCTACAATGCAAAAGCAATATTTTAAATGTGTTTAATTTCTGTTATTTGGTGAGCAGAGAAGTTTATTCCCAAATGCTAAACTTTAGTAAAACTCCCTTTACCAAACCACGTGAAACATGCCTCTTTTCGCCAGTACAAAAGTAGTGCAAATCTAGCTCTGCTTCTTGTTATCTCGCCTCTTCTACTTGGTCGCTCTTCTCGCCTCGCCTCGTGTCTTCTTCTCTTAAGCTTGTTTCTACGCCTTGCGCACCTTCTAAAATCTCCGCTATTTAATTTACTGCATCTTTCAAGTTTCTAGCCCGCAGCACAAACCGTGCAAACGTGAATTTTTCATCTTTTAAAGACTCAACGCATTGATTTTGTTTTGAAAAACTTTCCTGCTGGACAACGCCATTGTTAAACTTGTATAATCTTCAATAAAACCCCCAAAAGACATTAAAGGTTTCTTTGTTTTTATTAAGAAATGTTCGAAAACTAGGAAGAATTTGCTTCCTTTAGATTGAGACTTATTAACATAATTAGTTCCCAGAACTATGAATCTGGGTGGTGCCCCCTAACGAGAGAATATTCAGCAGAGCCGAGATCCCAAACTGGCAGATGGCTTGCCAGTTCACCAGCCACAACCACCAGAGGGCGCATTTATGGTTTTCCACTTTTAAAAGTGACAGACCACTTTTGATGGTTTATGATGACTGACGGCCATGGTTCTAGCCTCTACGAAAACAGTCCGGCCGTCCGCCACTTTTGTTAAAACGGCTGCTCGGACTTTGGCCACGATCCTAATGTATATGCGACTTTACTCAACAGGTCAGAGAAAATAGAATATATTTATATTATTAAAAATGCACACACATAATTGAAATAGAAAAGGCGTTTTGACAGCTGTTATGATCAAAGCCGTAAATCGTTAATTATGTGCTCATCTATACAAACTATGTGTTTGGTACATTACTGTTAGCCTAGCCACTTAGCCAGACTATGAATCGAGCTCAGAGTGATTTTTGGACTTAGAACGCAAATGACCACCAATTATTTGTTCTTCATGTTAATATAGTAATTTGAAGGTTTTATACAATGTGCTATTCACGTTTAGGAGAAATAAAGAAGCAAAAAACATGATTCTATTGTGGTCTTTTTAATGCCACCTCCTTTTGATGCAGTTTTAATCAGAGGTCAGGTCACTTTCTGAAAGACAATATTTAAATACAATGGCTTCTTATAGTTTATTCTTATAAGTATGCAGTTTTATAATATAAATCTTTTAAATGGCATAGTATTTACACACATTGTGCTCTACTTGGTTCAAACACTACTTTATATTCACCAAAGAGGGCGACAAAGACTTTATTTACTCCATGTATCAATGGTGTATGGGCTGTAGTCTGCAGACAGATCCCTTGACAAATTGGTCGTTTTGACAAAGCCAGTGCCTTAGGTTTAGATTTAAATATCTTAGACTGTTAAAAAATTATTACAAACTCCTCGCTGGTAAAAACTTTGATAATTTAACTGATCTAAAGTAATACACCATAACATATTTCCAACAATTTGCAGCTGAACAAAAAAGGTGTTTTAAAAAAAGGTGTTTTAAAAGTGGAAAACCACTTTTAAAAGTGGCAAGCCATAAATGCGCCCTCTGGTGGTTGTGGCTGGTGAACTGGCAAGCCATTTGCCAGTTTGGGATCTCGGCGTTCTCAAAATATTTTGACATCAAAATATTAATTTATTAATTTACATAATTTATATTCATATTGATTATTAATTAATAGATATTCACTGTAGGAGCCAGAATGGTATATATTATTCGTCTACAGATTGCTTTTGTCTGGTTGCCAGGGTGAGGTGTGGGTCATGTGGGTGTAGGCGGTGACAGCTCTTGGTTTCAAAGGTGGCACTCACTGTCACTCAGGTATAGGAGGAGAGAGGGAAGCGGGTAGCCGTAGTATTTGTTGACTGCAAGCGCTTTGCTAAACGCTCACAATCTGAAGTATTTTAACTGTGTACATGTGCCAACTGAGCAGTCAATTAAATAAACCGCATAAGCATCCATTCTGGGACTCGGTGTCAATGTGTTTAAGCCGCAGCTCGTCACGCAATATACAGGACCCGCATCGGCCTCCAAGCGATTTAAGGAAACTAAGGAGTCGCTGCTACATTCACTACACCTTATACACACTGAGGAAACGCTGTAAAGTAAAAGTACTTACTTTAAATGCCATCACGGCTTCTGGTCGCTAGAAGTACCTCAGGACAAAGATGGCTTCGCAGCAGTACCGGAACATTATCATTTGGTCTTCTTCCAAATGCTGCTGGTCCTGGAGCTTCCTGTGGATGCCCAGCATGCCTCTGATACTGAGGACTCTCTGGCAGTCTTGGAGAGTCGGCTGAACTAGAATGATTAGATGAAAAAACAAAAAAAACAAATAAGCCATTGTTCCAATATTAAATTTAATGACTCTGCATTAAATGAAAAGTAACTAGTACTAGTGGATAACAAATCACTTGCAGTGCCTGGTGGTCAGTGATGGATTCAGCCTGTGCGCCCTGTGCAGCCTCAGGGTCATTCAGGATCAAAAAATGTCTTTCACGCAGGTCTTCCAGAAGAGCCTTTCTGGATGCCTCATCGGGGTAGCGCTTGACCATGGCATTGTAGTCCCAGGTTCTGCCTCGAAGGGTCCAGGCCTTCGTGGACTTTTTGGCTCTCTCCACCTCTGCTTTCCTCTCCTCATCAGTCTGGTTCTTCATGCAGAGCATCAACACGTGGTTAGGCAGCATCTCCTGTGGCTTGAAACACTGCAAAGGAAAGGAAATGATGCGACGATCCTTGTCGTTGCAAGAGAAAGAAAAAATATTCAATACAACAACAAGAAAATAACCAATGCCTGTAATACACACAAACATAGAGTCCATTGAAATACTAATGAGTTGGGTCACTGCTACTTAAGTTGATTTATACACAGAAACACAAAGTAAATGTAATGTGGATAATTGGCCGTCCATCCTTTATGACTTTAGCCATCTTCACTGCAGTTGGGTCAAGTTTTGAGCATTTTGCTGTCAGCGAGAACATTCCACTCGCCTCTTCTCTGCCCTGGGGTCCTCTTCGCCAGAGTCGCCAGACGAGGAGCTGCAAAATTAAAAAAGGTTTTAAGGTTACACACTGACAAACTGATGGATGAGCATTGAGAGACATAATTATAACTGTTTCAGATAACTGCATACCGTGTCAGCGAGCTGAGCAGGTTTGAAGTGGCCACAACAGTGTCCAGAGTCTTCATCCAGTAGTGCTGGTTTGCCACTGCCGTCGAATGGGCCATGTAGGGGGCCACAGACGCCTTCTGCTCCTCTGTGAAGTTGGCAGCCACATCTGTCTCCACGGTCCTGTGTATCTGCTGGCTCGGGATGTTTGGCAGTTTGTAGCTGCAATGGGGCAGAAATATGAGATGAAACTCCCAAATTTGAATCATTTTCTTTGAGGCTGAGCCGTTTAATAAATGCACAAATACGTTATTAGTTGAATGCTAATCCAACATAAACTTTTAGGTCTTATGGACTGCTGTTAATACTTACTGTTGGTGCAGACGAGCGAGGTCATTGGTTGCACTTCTAATCTTGGTGCCCGACGATGACACAAACAACTTGTTAGACTTGAGCCATGTGTAGTATGCGTCCAGCATCTGCAAAGAGAAAAAAAAATAGATCTGATAATATCTGTTGGTTCATTGCTGGTGACACTATGTTTCATGGTAAGGCAATTTAGCCTGTCCAAAGTGTACTTACTGCTGCCTCCTCCATTGTGAGGGCAAACATGGCAATCTGCATTGTTGCAGTCTTGTGTTCACTTACTGCAACACACACCTTTCCACCAGAATTTTTTATCGTCCCACTCTGCTGTCCATAAAAACAAAAAATAAAAAAAACACAGTGAATAACTGACATAAACGTCCTCTTTGCAGACTACCTAATATAATCTGTTTAGGCTGATGCCCCCACAAAAACTGAGGTCTTACTGACACTTACTGTTATTCCCTCCAATGCTCCTGGTCTCTGGAAGTGGCCGAGGATCAGGATTGCTTCACAGTAATACCGAACATGGTCTTTTCCTCTGAAGCCATGTGGTCACCTTCCAGCAGACTCCCATAAATGGACAGCATGTCTTTCTTGGCCTTCTGGAGGACGGCCTGGCACTCCTGAAGGCTCTTCTCACCCTCTGCGAACCGGTCATACCTAGAATGACATACAAGACCACAATGCGGCGTATAACTAGACATGTCTGTATCACATAACCCCATATGTACAGCCAGCACATAAGTACAATCAACATGGAGGAAGTCATCAAAGAAAAACAAATGGAAAGCAGATTAGCAACTGACCTGGTTTTACACATGACCTTGCTGTTGGACTTGGCCACTGGCTTTCTGATGGAAGCGAGGAGGTCGATGTAGGCTTGGCACTTCCTGTAGTCAGGATCTGCTGCAGCCAAGCTCAGGTGGGTCTTCAAACACTGAACAAACCGGATCATGTTTTTGATATAGTTCAGAATGGTGGCTGGGCCCATGTAAGCGCGCCGGAGTTGGGTGAGGTAATCTTTGGTCTCAGTGGACTTTAGCAGGAAGTCCAAGCTGATTTCATCCCCACTTGGCTGGATGTACCTCAGCATCCTGGAGACGTTGTCTACCTGTGATGAAAGAAAAAGAAGTGTGAGATTATGTAGTGAGAAGAAAGCCACACCCCTAATAAAGCTCTGTTGTATCCGAGTTCCCTTCCTATATGGAATGTAATAGCTGCTCTACACGTGCTGTGCTACTATATATTAAAACATTTCCGGTCACAGAGAGTAATACGGAGCAGACTTTTAAAAATCAAATGGGATGCATCTTACCTCCTGCTGGCAGTTTGGGACCAGCAGGGTGTTGATCAAGTAGCCCTTGAAGTAGAGCTGTAGAGCCCTATTTGTGTCATCTTGACCCTGACATTTATGCTGTACTGAGCTTGATCTCTGAAAAATACAGACAGAAGAAAATGAGCTCAAACCTTGCAGTTTGTTCACAGTTTCTGGACTGATGTGTGCGAGGTTTAGAACTTACTTTTGCCATGTTCGGTCGCTTGGATCGGTGGTGCTGCCTTCGAGCTGCTATCCTCCACCACCGAGACGCCACCGCCGCCGAGCTGACACCGCCGCCGAGAGCTGACACCGCCGCTCGAGAGCTGTCACCGCCGCCGAGAGCTGACACCGCTGCTACAGAAGGTTCACTGGCTGTGGGAACGGCAGCCGTGCTGGTGGACCTCTCTTCGTACTCCAGGTCTGCTTGGTTAGAAGCATTAGCCACAAAACTTTCTTTGGAGGAGCTCTTCCAGAAGAGCCAGCCCAGGTTTGTAGGGGTAACGTTTGAGCATTTCCTTGTAGTCCCAGCTCCGGGCTTGCCGTGTCCACACCTTCGCAGACTCCTTGGCTCTCTTCGCCTCCTTCTGCTGTTCTTTGGTTGCATTTCCTTTCATGCAAACTTTGCTCAGATGCGTCAGCATCTCCTGTGGTTTTTCACACAGCAAGTGTGCTGAACTGCTTGCCCAAGATAGGTCACATTTTGACAAGTTAACTGTTAATCTGTAATGTGCTCCACCCACAAAGACGAACAAACCACCAAGTCATTAAAGATATGCTTCACAAAAAGACAATACAGACAACTCTACATGCATAAGCCTCTGAAATGTGGCGGGCGCATTACACATGCCAAAGGCCATAACAGAATACTGAAGGAAGTCATCAGGTGTAATTGGCACGTTCAGTTAAAGGAACCTGCATCAAAATCATGACTGAGCACATGAGTCTGAGAGGGCACATCAGCAAACAGTGACCTATTGGGCTGAATTACATTCACCATTTCATTCTGCTGAGAATCTAAAAGGTGGAACAATAAAACTGACAAACTTTTTAAAGCCTCCGAGTTGGAAAATTTACCCTGAGTCAAAGCCCCGGACCACGAGTCATTTTCAATTTCAGTACAGGACAGCTCTTGTTTACCAGCCGCTAAACTAATTCACGGCTCGGAGTGTTCAGCACTTGACAGCTCTTGCTTACCAGCTGCTAATTTGCGGCTTGGAGCGTTCAGCACCGGACTACGGTGGCCGAGACAGCTCAACACGCTGCAAATGAAGAAAGCACCAGCAAATAAAGAAAACATCTTCATCAGTTTGACAACACGCGCGCTGCAAATCCTCACAACACATGCAAATACAAAAACGCGCTGCAAATAACACAGACCACAACGGAAATGTTTTAAGAGACACCTTTGAGTGACGAACCCCTAATGGGACCTGCTTATTGTTTGCTCGCCTGTCGCGTTGTTGTCAGTGTTGTTGTCACTGACCTGAAAGGTGAGTTTTTTTTTTTTACTTTTAGATCATGATCGTATAATTGCTTAGTCGTTTGGATATTGTTGGCCTAAATATATTGTTCGTCACTCAAATGAGTCCCCTTAAAACATTTACGTTGTGGTCTGTGTTATTTGCAGCGCGTTTTTGTATTTGCAGCGCGTTTTTGTATTTGCATGTGTTGTGAACTTTGCAGCGCGTGTTGTCAAACTGATGAAGATGTTTTCTTTATTTGCTGGTGCTTTCTTCATTTGCAGCGTGTTGAGCTGTCTCGGCCACCGTACCGGACAGCTCCTGACAGGCCCGCAAATGAATACGGGTCTCAGTGTTCTCAACCGCGAGCAACGCTGCAGACTGGCGCTCTGCCACCACCAAGTACGAGTCATTTCGGTCATAATAAGATTTTAACATGTTCACATGGCAAAGGCGTGCCACGCCGGCGGTCAGGTGTGAAAATCAAGTAGTCTCTGTCACCCAGTTTCTTTTTCACAACATAACATTACCTCAGGCAGTAAGGGTTGCAGTAACACATCCAGCACCAGCAGTGACAACAATCTCTCTCTGAACGTGGAGAAGACGAAGGAGATTGTTGTTGACTTCAGGAGAGCGCACACTCATCATGTTCCTCTGACCATCAACGGTGCGACTGTGGAGAGAGTAAACAGCACCAAGTTCCTGGGTGTGCACATCGCAGAGGACCTCTCCTGGACTGAAAACACAGCAGAACTGGCCAAGAAATCACAACAGTGTCTCTACTTCCTCTGCAAACTGAGGAGAGCCAGAGCCCCACCCCATCATGTACACCTTCTACTGAGGCACCATCGAGCATCCTGTCGAGCTGCATCACTGTGTGGTAGGGCGCCTGCAACGCGCCCTGCCGAAAGACTCTGCAATGCAAAGTGAGAGCAGCTGAGAAGATCATTGGTGTCTCTCTTCCCTCCCTCCAGCACATTTACAGAACACGCCTCATCCGCAAAGCCCTCTGCATTGCACGTGACCCCCACCCATCACACAGCTTCTCCAGCCTGCTGCCATCAGGAGGAGAGGACCAGCAGACTGAAGGACAGCTTACTCCACCAGGCTGTCAGGAGCTGAACTCGCGCCCGAACCTTTTCTGCCCACTGAACTATGACCCCTACCCACACATATATATGATGACATGCACCAGTCACTTTGTGCAGCATTGGTCTGCTCACGACCTCATTCTCCATGGAACTGCCATCATTCCACTACATCATCAGTCAGTTAAATAACTGCTCTTGAGCCCACTTCAATCAGACTTAATAAGCTTTTGTTTTTGCACTAAAAGTTTTATCTGCACTGTTGCTCACTTCAATGATTTGCACTCTGCCTTTTGCCTTGCACTGCTTTATTTTTCTTTATTTAACTTTATTTTTGATTTTATTATGCCTTTTATAACATTTTCTTAGTGTATAATTGTACAGTTGTATCTACATTTTATATTTTGATCTAGATTTTTAGGCTTTAATGTTATCTGTGTGGGTCTGAGTGTAACGCAATTTCGATTCTCTGTATGTATGTACTGTACCTGTAGAAGAATTGACATTAAAGCAGACTTGAAACTTGAAATAAGGACCACTGTAACAATCCTGTAAACTGGAACCGGAAATCGGTAACAGAACCAAAACCTTTTCACCAGGCAAGAACTCTCCATGTTCAGCCCGCTTATCAAACCACCCTTTCATCTTATTTTCTGCACACTCAAGATTTTCTTTTGCCAGCTCACACGCACGGCAGAGCCTGGACCGAAACACACTGACAAAATCCAAAAGATTTTGTTTTGTCTCTCCTGTTAACCACTGATATTTTAAGAGCCTCAATGGCCCACGCACCGTGTGCAAAGACTAAGTCACACGGACTAAAGCCTAAAGATTCCTGTAGTGTATTCCTGTCTCTGATAGCAAACATTAACACACATATCCCCTCATCCCAGTCCTTAGCAAACTCCAAACAGTAAGTGCGTAACATAGACTCGGGATGGTAAGCACTGGAGCAACAATGTTTAATGCTCAACTGTTTTAACACTTGGGAAAATCCTCGAGACATGAAATTAGAACCGTGATCTCTCTGGATTATTTTCGGCAAGCCAAACAATGAAAAGAACTTTGTCAAAGCCTTTACAATGGCTGGAATGGTCATTTTACGCTGGGGAAACACTTCAGGAAACCGAGTAGAAGTACACATGACCGTCAACAGAAATTTATTACCAGACTTTGAGCGAGTAAGAGGACCCACACAATCAACCAAGACCCTCTCAAAAGGCTCACCAACAACTGGGATTGGACACAGAGTAGCCGGAGGTATGGTTTGATTTGGTTTTCTTCCAATCTGACACATGTGACACAATTTGATATAACTAGCCACATCTTTCTTTAAGCCTGGCCAAAAATGCCTCAAAATTCAGTCATAGGTCTTTCTAACCCCAAATGACCAGAAAATGGATTGTCATGGGCTAGAGATATTTTCGCACGGCACCGAACAACAATCTGGGTCACACTCCGCCAATCATCCCAGCAGAAAAATGCCTTGATAACCATTTTCGCATGAGAATATGGTCACTCAAAAAGTAACCTCGAGAAACATTTATATTTTCATCACTCACAATTTGTTCAAACAGCGTTGACAAAGTATGTCTCTCTTTGTTCTTTAATTAAATCCAGCCGTGACATAGTGACAGGTTCAGTGTCAATAGTAGAGTCAACTGATGTGATTTTTTCTTTGCTTTCACACAACGAACAGTCATTAAAGAAAGCCCCACTCAGAAATTTTTCACTTAAGTCAAAATCATCATTAATTAACTCACTTCAGCGCTCTGAAGCAGCGCGTGTAACAGCACAAGAAGTAAACACATCAGGACAGTTTTAGCAAGTTTATCTGGACTGTGGCTGACAATAGGTACAGGTGTTAACTCTGGTGTAATCATCACTTTATCTCCTGCCAAATCGTTCCCCATTATAACAGAAACTACATTAATTGGCAAACCAGGCCGCACCCCAACGGCAGCGTCCCCTCACCATAGGTCTGACTGTAGAACAATTTTATGCAAAGGAACACCGATGTCTTGAAGGTTAAAACCGCGCACAGGGACCAAAAAACACTCCTCATGCACCTGATTCAGATTTTCACTTAATGTTTGCTGATTCAGCTCATTCTACAAACTCTCTCTCTGCTTTCACTCTAACTACTCAAAGTGCCATAAGCGATTTAATTGCGAAGTTAAAGTCCACATCCTGCCAACTTGATCCCATACCTTTCGTTTTGCTTAAGCTGTGTGTCCCTGAGGTTGCACCCTTCATAACACATATGATTAACTGTAGTCTGTCGTCCGGCGTCGTTCCAGCAGATCTAAAAATGGCTGCAGTGACGCTGATTCTTAAAAAACCAGGCCTAGACCACCTAAACATGGACAATTACAGACCAATATCCAACTTAACATTCATAAGCAAAGTCCTTGAAAGGGTTGTTGCTTCGCAATTGCGGTCATATTTGGACATAAATGGCCTTTTGAACCTTTTCAGTCTGGTTTTCGTCCAGCACACAGCACTGGGTGGTCAACGACATTCTTATGTCCATGGATGCAGGGCTGACAAACATCTTGCTGCTTCTTGATTTAAGCGCTGCTTTTGACACAGTCTGCCATGAATTAATGATTTCTAGGCTCTCTGACATTGGCATCACTGGCTCTGCACTTTCCTGGCTCATATCCTACATTAGTGACAGAAAGTATTATATCACTATACAAGGGTTTAGATCTGCTACTGCTCCACTCACACAGGGTGTCCCTCAAGGTTCGGTTCTTGGCCCACTATTATTTATTATCTACCTATATCCACTCGGCGACATCAAACATGGACTTCAGTTTCACTGCTATGCAGACGATATTCAAATCTACCTCACCACCAGCTCCAATGCCCCATCTCTGCCCGACTCACTAACAGCTTGTATCAGGGACATTAAGTATTGGATGTCCCGGAATTTCCTTAAACTGAATGACAAAAACTGAGAT
Organism: Neodontobutis hainanensis; assembly: GCA_024349245.1. Lineage (NCBI taxonomy): Eukaryota > Metazoa > Chordata > Actinopteri > Gobiiformes > Odontobutidae > Neodontobutis > Neodontobutis hainanensis. Next base: position 45,350 of record JALDNG010000750.1, read on the forward strand.
ATTATTGATTGGTTCTACTGCCACAATCAAAATGATGAACCAGTCTTTTGATGTTCATGGAACTCACATCAAGCCTTCACTGATCTATAACCTTGATTCGATTCAAATCTATCTTTTGGCCCTCACATTTCTTCTCTTGTTAAAAACTCTTTTTCCATCTTCATAACATTGCTCGTCTCAGATCTTCTCTCACCATTGCTGATACTGAAACCTTAATTCACGCATTAATCACTTCACGTCTGGACTATTGCAATGCCTTATTTCTTGGTCTTCCAAAAACATATCTCTAGATTACAGTATGTTCAAAATTCAGCAGCTAGAGTTCTCACCTCCACTAGGCGCTCTGCTCACATTACTCCTCTGCTTCATGACCTGCACTGGCTCCCTGTAACATCACGTATACACTTTACTCTTTTTCTTACGTTCAAAGCATTAAATGGTCTTGCTCCCAAATATCTGTCTGACCTACTCTCCTTACCGCCCGTCCGGTCCTTAGATCAGCCGAACTTGGTCTGTTGACCATCCCTCGTTTCCGTCTGTCTACTGTTGGTGGAAGGTCCTTTAGTATAAACGCTCCTCAATTATGGAATGCACTGCCTCTTACACTGCGAAACATCTCATCTGTGGGTGCATTTAAGTCCCAGTTAAAAACATATCTATTCAACAAGCATTTCGGATAATCGCAACTATATGTATTATGTGGTGTGTATATATAGATGTATATGTAAGTGTTTGTTTGTACTGTATTTGTGAAATGTAAAGCGACCTTGAGCTACGGAAAGGCGCTATATAAATAAAACTTCTTCTTCTTCTTCTTCTTCTTCTTAGAACCAATAGCGGTTTCGTTACTCAGCTGTAAAACCCTTCAAGGATAAAAGACTGAGAGTGTCCCTCAATATTTTCACAGGGATTTTACGACTATGTCCAGACAATGAAACAAAACCATCCATTACAAAAGGCTTAAAGTCAGTGTAATCACAGGCTTCAGCAGGCAAATGCGACTCCTTACCCTGACTCACAGTCTTGATCAAAACTACGGGTTTAACGTTCTTGTTCTTCAGCACTTGACAGTGAGCGATTATATGACCCCTCAGTCTACAATAGAAACAAGTGACAACATTAGCTTCTGTTTCCACATTACCAGACATAATTTTCACATGCTCAGAGGGCAGACACGCCTTTTTCTCAATGTCTCTAGCATTACCATTAGCTCGCTCATTTTTTTCAAAACCAAAACCAAATGGGCGTTCCAAAAAGACAGACTTGTGCGTTAAGACATATTCATCAACCAAAATAGCGGCTTTAGATACATCAGCAACTTAGTTTTTGTTTAAATATGTAGTTACTCTATCAGAAAGACTGTTCTTAAATTAAAAACAGACTTAGACCCGAGGACCAACACCAAGCTCTAATTCGAGCATGCAAATCTGTGTCTGTTGCTCCAATTTCTTTGTCTCCAACATATTAATTTATTGGAGCTCCTTTTCCTTTAAAGCAAGGCGCTCTAATTCAACTTCTAGCTCCTTTAATCTAACTGCTTCATCTGCCGTACTACTAGAGTAAGATGTTCTAAGACCTTTAGGTTTGGTGTGTATCAGTGTCAACGCCCCACGCTCTACCAAAGCATTATAAAGTTGAGTCTTTACCGTAGCTTTCTTTGCTTGCTTTGTGACAACAATGTCATCATGTTCAGCAACTAGCAAGAGATCATCTTTTGACACCGATGCAAAACCTCCAAAGTGGGAGCAGAAACAAACTCATCCAGATTATACTCCATGTTTAAACCCAGAATCAGGCCAGCCACAAGACAAAAGGCTAACACACAACAAACAAAGCTACTCACAAAAATACACACCTGCCAGTCCAACCTGAATTACTCCATTAACTCACAAGACAGAAAGTCTACTTTAACGGGCCCCCAAATATGTTACGATCCCGCTAAACAAAAGGGACCTGAACATAAAGTCAAACCACACAAAGTGTAAGGCAACACAAATCAACAATTTATTAATTAAACAGAGAGTTTGGGACAAACCAAAAGCCATACACAATTAAAGCTCCAACTGTCTATTTAAAATAAGAATCAAGGGAGAACAAAAAGGCAGAGATGGGTCGGCCAAAATGAACAAAAGAGGGCAACAAGCCGAGTCAGCCGCCATTGGACCGTCGACCCGACTTAACTCCTCTGTCCCTGCCTAACAAATCCTAACCCTTTAAGTAAAACAACAAACCGTTAAAACAGGACCACCTCGCCCATCACCTAAAAGAACTAACTGAAAACATAAAAGAGGAGCTGAACATCTAAGCTGCCCTGGCATCGACAGCAGCACAACCAGGAGGCGGAGCTTAGGCGGAAACACGGATTTAATTGAGCTGGTTGAAAAAATAACATCTACAATAAATAAAAATCCCATAAATGGAATTTTCATAGACTTGAAGAAAGCCTTCGACACCATTGATCACAAAGTTCTGTTAAGAAAACCTGAAAGATATGGCATCAGGGGCATTGTATAAAGATGGATTGGTGACATTTTATTCTAAATAAAAGAGATTATTTTCACCCAACAAACAAGCTGCTCATAAACTCTAACTTACTGAAATGTAATCACTTAGTCAAATTTAAAATAGCAAAAATAATGTTTAAAATAAGACAGAACCTGTTTTAGATGAACTCTGCTCCTGACGAACACTGCGTGTTCAGTAAACTCAGATCACAACCAACGTCAAACAGACATGTCTGTCTGTTCAGAAAGTTAACCTGTGGAATAGTCTAGAACTAAAACACCTATAAATAGCTTCAAGAAATGACTTATAAACAGATCTCACAATTTAAAGTTCTTTGTTCTTTCTTTAAATATGTTAAAATAATTCTGTGTTAGTTGTTTTGTGTTATATTTGTGAAAAATAAACTAGTAAGCTATGATGCAGGAAGGGGCTTCTTAGAATGAAGCATTTGTAGTTGGTGTAGAACCTAATTTAACCTAATATGCTTGGACTAGAGTAACCAGAGCACCAGTACACAGACTCACGCTCTGGAATGGGCTTGAGTCTTTTCCCCTCCCTCCATATGTGCACCCTGAACTTAGATGAGCATTGAGCTGGCTCACGATGGCTTACTGACTCTGAAGATTTCCTGGTGGCGTCTCTCACTCTCCTCAAGCTGCAGCTGGATCTTGATGTACTCAGTGTCACCAGCACCAGGTTCTTGTCATAGTTCTTCTCCAGTGCATCCAGTGTGCCCAACATGGCTGTTATCTGAAATAAACATTTAAATGATCAAATGGCCATTGCCAATTTAATTGAATCAGACCCTTATTTACTGCGTGACAGCTGGCCGTATACTTACCTCTACATGCAAAGACTTGAAGACATTGGTGCAGGTTTGATTGAAAGCTGCAGGTCTTGAATCAAGGCCTCCACTTGTTTAATCTCCATCTTGATCCCCTCTAAGTCTGCTTCATTGTAGGCATCTGGAAGCTTCTAGTTCTTCAATTTTACCATCTTCACTATCTTGTCTGCATATGATTTTGGTCTAATACTCTTCAAACTGAAATGTGTCATAAAATACTGCAAAATGCTCATTATACAGGCTTACAAAATATGTGCACACCTTCCCCATTTCAAGCTCCAATCTGTAGGAGATCTCCGCCGTTTCCTCGACCACCACCAGGTCTTTGATGGGGAAAGGTAGAACTGGGAAGGAATGCATCACAGGTACAACTTCCACTACTTCCTGTCTCATTCCTCCTAGCCCCCTCACTCCACATGCATACACACTAAGGGCGCATATGGGCACATGAAAATATGAGCACATTAAATTACAGGTGCTGGACATATAATTAGAAAATCATCAAAATGTTGATTTATTTCACTAATTCCATTCAAAAGTGAAACTTGTATATTATATTTATTCATTAAACACTTTTCTTTAACCAAGGAAAATCCCAAATTCAGTATCTCAGAAAATTTAAATATTGTGAAAAGGTTCAATATTGAAGAGCCCTGGTGCCACACTCTAATCAGCTAATAAACTCAAAAAAAGTGAACAAGCAATAGTGATAACCTGGAGAGGATTGTGACACAAAACCCATTCAAAAACGTGAGGGAGATTCAGAAAGAGTGGACTGCAGCTGGAGTCAGTGCTTCAAGAACCACTGCGCACAGACGTATTCAAGACATGGGTTTCAGCTTCGCTTTCCTTGTGTCAAGCCACTCTTGAACAACAGACAGCTTCAGAAGCATCTCGCCTGGGACTGCTGCTGAGTGGTCCAAAGTTATGTTTTCTGACAAAAGTAAATTTTGCATTTCCTTTGGAAATCAGGGTCCCAGAGTCTGGAGGAAGAGAGGAGAGACACACAATCCACGTTGCTTGAAGTCCAGTGTAAAGTTTCCACAGTCAGTGATGCTTTGGAGCCATGTCATCTGCTGGTGTTGGTCCACTGTGTTTTCTGAGGTACAAGGTCAACGCAGCCATATTCCAGGAGGTTTTAAAGCACTTCATGCTTCTGGCTGCTGACCAACTTTTTGAGATGCAGATTTCTCGGCACCTGCACCAAGTGCCAAAGCAACCAGTACCTGGTTTAAGGACCATGGTATCCCTGTTCTAACTTGGCCAGCAAACTCGCCTCACCTTAACCCCAGAGAGAAGGGTATTGTGAAAAGGATGAGGCAATATGCAGAAGAGCTGAAGGCCACTATCAGAGCAACCTAAACAGTGCCACAGACTGATCGACTCCATGCCACGCCGCATTGCTGCAGTAATTCAGGCAAAAAGAGCCCTAACTAAGTATTGAGTGCTATACATGATCATACTTTTCATGTTCATACTTTTCAGTTTGCCAAGATTTCTAAACATCTTTCCTTTGTATTGGTCATAAGTAATATTCAAATTTTCTGAATTTGGGATTTTATTATAATCATCAACATTTAAATTAATACACTTTTGAAATATATCAGTCTGTGTGTAATGAATAATATACAAGTTCCACTTTTTAATGGAATTAGTAAAATAAATCAACTTTTAAGGATTTTCTAAATTATATGACCAGCACCTGTATAAACTGTGTTATCCCAAAAATAAAGCTTTGAGAAAGAGAAACCACGGAACCAGCGTTTTGCCTCTTTTCTCTTCACACATTAGTTTTGTCCAGTCTTTTCACTAGAACAAATGTTAAGAGGCAAACGAGGTTAGTTTGGCTAAAAGAGTCAACAGGTTTGTTAAAAGGACTACTGATGGTGCGTTGTTGCACAGCTTTTGACCGTCTATTGACCCTCTTGGATGGAGTAAAAGTCAGTGCTTGATTCAAGCTTTTTTGGCTAAAATAAAATAAAAACCCACAGTGTTGAGCCCAGGGCCAGGTTACGGCTTGACCTCCTCGTTCCTAGAAGGAGTTACATGTGAAGAAAATGTAATGTTTTTTTTTTTAAGGAGAACCAGGGGCTGTACCGGGCCCGTGTAGCCCGGACTGAGAGGCCAGAGGCTGGGGAGAGTAGCAGAGGCGGTGCAGCCTGGTGCTGGAGGTCTTACCTCGGGCCAGGCTCCAGCTCTGAGTCCTTCATTGGCCCAGGGGCACAAACACAATCATTGTTGTGTGCAATAATCTTCAGTCTCGGGCTTCTCGACAAGCCCCATAGACAGATGCAAAGCCAGGAAAGCCTTCATTTCAGATACACATACAATGTACCGCTTATAAAACCTGGACTGTGGCTTCAGCTGTTTTGAGGATAAAACCCAATGAGCATAACGGTTAGTCTTTATTTGTAACAAGGTTCCAAAAATTGTGTGTGCCAGTGAGTTCATCAAAAGGCTTTATCCACTCCTGATGAACTTCCAGTCCTCATCTTCAGTGATTGGCCCGTAGCTATAATCTCTTCCTCGGCCTCTCCTGGGCCTCCGCCTCTCACCCACATTTCTCTTCTCCCAAACCTGACTCCTCTCCTCTCCGTCCTCCTGTGTTAGAAACTGAAACAGCAGCACGGCCGGAAAAACCCTCAGCTCCACTGGCACCTTCACTCTGGCTGCTATCCTCACTCTCCCTTATTTCATAACAATAACAAGAATAATACAGTTTATTTATATAGCACATTTCAAATGACAAGCATAGACTCAATATAACTAAGACTTACTTGTCAGAAAGTAAATGTTCCCCTGGAGTCAGAGTCTGCAGCAGACGGCACAACGGCTTGGCGCTCATGTTCTCGTCTCACAATTTCTACTCTCACCAACGAGAGCTCTCACCGACTGCATTCTCCCCACCTGCCACAACGTGTCAAAGGCTTATGTACTAAATCTGAAAATTAAAATGAGCTAAACACAACTTATCTTAATTTTACACCTGACCTATTCAAAAACACAAAGGTTTTTATTTATTTATTGAAATGCACACCTGTATCTTCAAATGCTTATTATTGTACCCAACTTTTCCTTTACTAAAAAAAGTCTGTTGGATTTACATAAAAATATATATGAATAAAATATATGCTGTTTTAAATGTTCTCATAACAAATCTTTAGATCACAATAAGAAATAAAACCTAATCATATGGAATTAGTATTAGCTCATAAATGTTACAGTTTTGTCACAATATACAAACTCACTCTCTTTGAGACATCAGTAGATTTTTCACTCAACATTACAGCTTGGCTTTAAAAATGACGTGTGTTTTTAACATAACATAGAACTTATATTCAAATAAAATAGTTTTTCGGCACTTGCTTCAGGTTTATTTTTTATATTCATACAGTGATGCTTTTCTTTTCACCACTCCATTAGATTTTCCAACAGCGGCTCTTAATCAAAGCTCACTTAATAAACTCATATTAGTGACTAAAGACACTTGTTTGGGGCTTCATTGAAACGCCTTGTAAAATTAGACTTTAGCTTGCTGCTAACAAGTTACTTTGTGAACCACTGGACGAACAGCTGAATATTTCTCTGATAGGTACTTACCTTGACTTCACCTGACCACTGTCCTGTGGCAACGCTGTGAGATGTTTTGCCAAGACCCTTTAAAGGTAGTGAAATAAAACACATAGAATAAGTCTGCCAAATATTTTCAAGTCTCCCTTATGTAATAAAATATGCACATTGTCTTGTTGCAGGAACAAGTACAACTTACAGCCAATGGGAGCACCACAGACTCTCCTGCTCACATTAACAGCATGTCCCAGTGTTGTAGTCGAGTCTCCAGTTTTCGAGTCCAAGTCACTTTCAAGTCCAAGTCACTTTCAAGTCCTCAGTGTTTGAGTCCAAGTCCAAGTCCAAGGGTCCAGTGGTTGTGCTGTCGATGTGAAGGACTTGCGAGTCCTTTGTGTTCAAGTCCGAGTCTAAGTCCGAGTCAAGTCTCTAGTCCTTGTGTCTGAGAATAAACGAGTCCAAGTTTGAGTCAGAGCCATAAAAAAGCAAGTCCAAGTCCAGGACTAGAGTACACAAACAGCACAATGCTAACATTATTAAAAGTTATTGTATGAAGTGTAAAACTTTTACCTGATGGCAGATTTTCCAGGTCAAACAACAGCAAATATGGAACATGCCTCAAGACCAGCCGTTTTGAACAGCCCTGCCCCACTTCTGTATGCAGGCCATTAAAACAAAGTGGCTCTGGAAAGTAAAGAGTAGCCTATTTTATACAATATGTAATGGCACATTATCCGTGTAATTATTATTATTTATTTAGGTTATATTAAATTCGTTTTAAATATGTATTGTTTTCCTGTTGCTGTTGTAGCATCCATTAATGAGTTTTCTTTAAAGTGGGCAACAGGTAACAAAAAAGATAGCCATGTCCCCTGGAACCACATGGTGGCAGCACTTTCACAGCTAAAATAGCGGTGCCACGTTTGAGTTGCAGGATGTGATTATAAAGCTTTCTTCCACTTCTTTCCTCGACTGTAACTGTCAAGTATTAACGGTATATATCTGCTACTTCAACACTTTACATACTGCCTGTGTCATTATAACCAAGTTCACTTTTTAAATATGAATATCCATCACCAGTGTTAGCATACTACAGCGGTGCACGTGCTGGCGTAACCACGCATACAGGTGCCGGTTGCTAAGAGCATCTCCTAGCAAGTACGTTCTTGCAAAACTTGCAAACTTCTGGCTGTGAGAAAAAGTGCAAATCTTGAGTTTGATTCGACGATTTCTTCAAAAGGAGACTTTAACTGCGGACATTTCCTACTAAGACTTCTACTGACCACCCACTGACCAGGACTACGAGACCTTTTTGAGAGAAAACGTGAGATTTTAAAATTTCCATGTTCATGTTATTTCCTATGGGCTTTCCCATTAAATCTGCACAGCAACTAGCGTTATATGAACCAATATATTTGAGCAAAATAGTCTTTTGTCGATGTTTAAATGATGTTTCACGGTAAATTTTAACTCAGAATATGTGTATTTTTGTTGTGACTTTGTTTGTTCTTAGAGCCTATCAGAAATAATGTAAAAGTACATTTACACAGACATATTAATGAAAGCAACAAAACGCACAGGAGGCTAACATTTAAATTGAGAGCTGTCTGCAACGTATTTTTGATTAATTTCTATATTATACATTTTGTATTTAACCCAGTACCTAATTCTAGAAAATAAATTTGTTTTATGTTGATTCATTTCCAAATATAATACAATAGGTTTCAAAAAGTAATTCAGGAGAATCCTGTGTAAACCAGGAACATGTAGAAGCAGAGTTTGTTGAACATATTTGTTAATGAAAATGTACAGTTATGTTTTTGTGTTAGTTTTGTAGCTATTATGAAAAAATAAGATCTATTCATAAAGTAAATCTATCCAGATTGTAATGAGGACAAATGATTATTCATAAATAACTCATAACCACTTTATAACAACACTGTAACCTTTCTGCACATTAAAGTCCTCTGCTATAATTTTAGTAGTTTAGTGAATAATAATGTCTTTGAACGTGGACATATTCTCCTGGTTTGATCTGAGATTGGTCAAAATCACTCTGAGGCTTTATGAGTAAAAGATGGTTTAAGATTAAACAGTGCTGCTTTAAAAGTACTCTCTGTATTGGTACATTGTGCTAGTGTCCATGAAACTGTAGAAAATGGCACTAGACAAAAGTACATGGTGGACTTGAATCAGTAACAGTTCCATGTTCAGACATGGATTTAAAAAAGACCTCAGAGCCTCATGGCTTTGCTTTATTTTGATGAATCACACAATGGCATCACATGATGTGAGGATTTTAACAGATGTATTTCTCTCCACAGATCTCTGTTCACTGATGGCCCAGCGCTTCTCCTGGACGACGAGGCCCGGGTGTCCCGACGTGCTCCTCCTGCACAGGCTGCCCACACTCACTACGCCCCACACACCCCTGTTGCCTCTGCACCTGCCTCCTCCACAGGCCCCTTGAACTCTGCCTTTGTGTCTGTCTCTCCTCAGGAGACACTCTTTTCAAGCTCTTGCTCTTTCTCTGACTCTGACTCTCGCTCCTCTCGCTCCTCTGGCGTCTTTAAGTCTCGTGCTAGATACCTTAGTTCTACCTCCTCATCCTCCTGCTCCTCCTCTCCTCCCTCTCACTCCCTTGCTCTCTCTCGTCCTGCTAAGGTCCGTAAGCTTAGCTCTGGCTCCTTCTCTCGCTGCGCTCGCTCTCTTGCTATCTCTCCTCCTCCTGCTCAGGTCCCTCAGCTGAGCTTCTCTCTGCTCCCAGACTCCTTTGCTCTGGATGTTTCTGTTTCTCCTTCTGAGGCTCGGAAGGCCCCAGCTGCTCCTCGTGAGCCCCTGGTGCCTCCTCCCTGTGCTCCCTGCACTAACCCTCTTATCTCCTCTGCTCCCTCCAGGGCACCTCCTCCCCTGCCACACCTCCCAGACCCCAGGAGCCGGTCCCCTTGTTTCCTGGGCCCAAGCCGGACTGGGTGAAGGAGATGGAAGATTACATGAGGACCGGGCGCTCGAGTGGAAACACTGGAAAAGGTCAGATAAACCACAAAGGCCAATTCAAAAGGAGAAGCACTTTTACTCTTTTTAAGAACTGACCGCTTTCAGTGTTTCTTCTGAGTGAAATCGTGCTGGGACTTAGGTGCAGGACTCAGGGTCATTTCAGGATAAGTATAACACTTGTAAATATTGTATATAGTGTGTTGTGTGAAAAATACAAATGATATGTTCTCCTTAAACAAATGAAACTATAAAAGGTGAGTATTCAGTACCTGGGGTTGATTAACATGTTTTACACTTTCACTTGCTGTTTTTCTTCTGCTTCTCCAAAAGGTGACAGTCTAAAGAGACCCAGCAGTAAACTATAGACAAGGAGCTTGTGCAAAAAGAGGAGCGTAAACAAAGGGCAAAAGTAAAGGAGAGGAAAGAAAGTACAAAGTAAGATGAAAAAGTAACAGAAGTTAAAGTAATCTGACTTTCATGGACAGACAAGAGTAAAGAGTCTAATTCAAGTTAAATAAACTGATTTCTCGCAGGAAGAGGCCTAAAAGAGATGAAAAGCAAAGGAAAGAGGATAAGTAAGAAGAAAACAAAGAAAAGATATGTATATTGGATTGTTTTGTTCAAATCTCCAGATCTATTCTCCTGAGACTAAAGCATGTTTTTTTCTTTTCAGGCTTCTTGGAGAGGATTCCTGAGCACACAAAAGGTAGACACCACATTATTCAGTTTTAATGTACATCTGTTTAACAAATGTGTGCATGTGTTTAATAGTTTTACTGTCTTCTCTCTCCTCTCAGCATCACTGAGAGGGAGAGAGAAGAAGCTGGACAAGGTCAGGAAGTCCAGCTCTGTCCTGGGCTGTCCTCTGGACTCAGTGCGGTAAGTGGGTGATCTATGCTGGACCATAAGTCCCACCGCCTGCAGGACGCCCTGTCAGCTCTGGAGAGCAGCTTCAGTGACAGACTGCTCCACCCTCGGTGTGTGAAGGAGAGATTCTGCAGGGCTTTCCTTCCTGCTGCTGTCAGACTCTACAATGAACACTGCTAACACAGAAACTCTTTTCACCAAGCAGTATTTCCACAATCATGTGGAATCTCACCGTGCAATATTTGTAACGTGCAATACCTGTTACACAACCTGCACTATACACTATTTATTCACATTTGTACTGTGCATAGTTTATTTTGTTTTAGCGTAGCTTTAATCAACTTATGTATAGTCTTTTTAGTTTATTTTGTTTCAGCATAGTTTAATCTGACATATGTATAGTCTATTTTATGTTTGATTACCTTGTCTTAGAATATTTTTTATTTGAATTTATGTTGTGACCAGGTTGGCTTTATACTTTTGTGATACACTTTTTTTTGTTTGTTTGGTTTACTCACTCCATTTAGTGTTGGTATCTGGTCTTTGGTTTAATTGGGAGTGTCTTGTAAGCACATTTGGGCCGGGCTTGTGTTTCAAGCATGACACAATAATAAAACCTGATCAGAATCAGAATCAGAAAAAGGTTTATTGCCTTTGTCAGTGAACAAGATTCACAAACTAGGAACTTGCTTCGGCGATTGTGACAGGTCTACACAGCGGTCTGAGCGATATTGTGGCTATGTCCTTCCTTTATTGCCAGAGACATTGTAATTGTTATTTAGTTCATTCATATGATTGTTCAGAAATGAAACATGAAATATGAATACACTGAGATACATTTTACAGAATAAACTTTCATCATTTATATGCTTCTGTGAGATAATACATGCATTCTGATAATATTACTGAGTGCATTAGTGGAGACAAGCTGTAGCCATAATGGTGAGGGGTTTAAAAGAGGAGGGGAAAAGTAAAGAACAAAGTGCCATTTTAAGTAAAGTATAGCATTGGTAGAGCATTAAAAGATGAGAACAAAAATAACTGGTGGTATTGGTGCTATTTACTTGTTAATTCTTGCATATATAACAGTTACAGAGCAGAAGGGGTGTCTAGTTCCTGTGCCACACTGGTATGGAGGTCTGTCTGGGGGCCACTCCGGAGTGAGCTTAGGACAAACAAAGCAGAACTCAACTTGAGCAGAGCAGTGCATCTGAATCTGTATTTGCCCTTGAAAACAAAAGAAGCCTTTATTTCAGTGTTGGCTGCACCGTCTTCACAGATATGTCTAAAAATGTGAGTACTTTTAAAGTTACACATGTGTTACCAGTACGTGTCATATTAGGTCCTTTTTGTGAAGCGACACAATGAGTCAGGGTCTGAATGCAAAACTAATTCTGTTTATAGACATAAGCTCATACCTCCTCCAGTTGGTGGCGCCATGTTTCTGTCAGAGGTTCAGGAGAAACTGTAGGAATATTTTATATCCATATATTTAACCAGAGAGACACGGAGACCGATTATAATTTAACAAGCAATGGTCAGGTTTTAATCCTTGCAAGTAGAAGCAAAACAGACACAGTAACAAGGGTACAGCGACAGGTTTGCTTCCAGATGTAAACATAACATGGGATTATATACAACACAGTGACGTCCTTGGTGAGAGGCGTTCACAATGGTCCAGGTGCAAGAGTCCCGTGACAAGCCATGTCTCAGTCTTGTTATGTCTACTTAATGCTTGGATTAGCACGAAGGACATGACATGAATTTGACATGACCTGAAGAGAACTATAAGCCCCCAGTAACTCTAAACATAATAATTAAAATTCTTATAACATTCCCCCCTCTTTATGCTGATAACAATTAGCATAAACAATCTACTAGCTTGAGTGTGAGTTGTTTACTTTTGACAAAGCGAAAACCCAGCAGGGCATCTGACCTAGCCTAAGTACACTTGACCATTTGACCTAACGCTGGGAAAAAGTCTTTGTCCACCCCTTGCCCCAAGGCGCGTCAACACACAAACATCAAGCATTAACTTTATGTAATCACTTCAACTGAATCTCAAACACATTTCAAATCAAAGACAAAAATGATTATACGGGATATGTTCACAATCAAATGGGACTCCACAGAGTCATGCACTGATTCTTCAAAATCAAATTTGTAAAAGTCCATAAATCAAAACACAGTGTCACTCCAAAATAACGTAGAAAAATATGCCAAAATAAGCTGGTCGCCCCATCGGACTCAAGATCTCTGGCCTGTCCCTGTCACGGAAAGAAAAACACATGGAGTGAGACATATGCACATTCTTAATGATTAAAACCAACTCTCTTAAGCATCATAACTTCAATGAACCATACGGCCCTTAGGACTGTAATATGATCCGTCCTGGAGCTGTTGTCCCGTTGGTGTTCATGCAAACGTTAACGTCCCCTCAGATATCAAAGTGTTCATCTGAGGTCAAAGCCTCGACCACAGTCGTTGGGCAGGTGCATGTCCAGGAATGTTGACCCAGCAATGGCCACATCCATCAATCTCACCAACAAGCTCCAGATACATGGAAATCCACACAAACAAAAGTTATGAGACATGGAAGTGCCACACAAGTACATCTCAATACAGATTTAAAATCTCAGTCACTTTTCCAAATATTTTGTAATTATTTTTAAAACCAGGTCAAAATCAATTGCTCTATTCCAGAATACTCTGCCAATCCTTCTGCAGAGTGTGAAGCTCTTTCTTAAAGGCTTTAGTTGTGCTGTTAACTAGACCTGTGTTACCTTGGATGACATCATGTTGTAGATCCCACCTTTTCAGCTCAAAGCAGCTCAGTGCTATTTGTTCTGTCCAGTCCTTGGAGCAGGTCCCACTCATCTCCAGCCTCAATTCACAGTTACAGCATTTCTCGTGCAATTCATAAACCTTTGTTGGTTATAACTCTAATTAATTTCATCCACATTTGCATAAATTGTCTCAAAGGTAAAATTCTAATTTAATTTTAGCCTTATATTCATTAAGGACACCTCGAAGGACCCCCTCTTGTCGATGTAAATGGGGCTCTCGAATAAACCTGAAGGAACTGCTGTTTAATTCCTAAGGTGTGAGTTTCTCCTCACGATGTTCTCCGTCACATTGTATGTGAACAAATAAACCAGGATCCTTTAAGGACACATGTTTCCGGTCAGCAGGCAATGCTGGTCTAATGGTCTTACTTTAACAAAACCTCCAAACTTCTGCCTTGCACTGCACCTGTCCCTGAGCTCTCAGTTTGTCAGGTTCAAAGTGATGTTACAGGACGTCCTGTCACTGGCCCTGCTCACAGGTGTACTCCCAGGTGTAAACCAAGATGATTATAAGTTCAAAGAACCATGTTAATATTAGCTCTTACTGGTGTCCATATTAATTAACTAATATTAATCCTCCCTTCTAAGCCGGTACCTGCTGTGGTTGGCTTCCATCAAAACAAAATACAAACAAACAAATCAAACGCGTTCTCTGACATTTTTAGACCCGTAGAAAGTGCCCTTCAGGATTTCGTCAAACGAAACCATACAAGCTCTTAAAATGATCAAACCATAAAAATGAAACACAGATAAACCCTGTTTCCACAGATATGGTCTGCTGGAAATCTAATTTAATCTGAAAGGTTCCATCAGATCAAACAGTGCTCCTCCAGAACGGTCCTTCATGTCAACTTTCTTTCTTTCTTTCTTTATTTTTATTTAAACTCTTTAACTGTATTAACACATCCCTACATTACTCTTTTACACACATCACCTCTTCACTTTAATACAGTTTAAATCTTCTTCTCCTCTCTTTTTGAGACCTGGAAAACCCATGGCTCAAAACAAAAATAAATAAAAATAAAAAATAATAAACATAAAATCATAAAACGAAAGGCCAGTGCCATTGATCACTTTAAAATTTCAGTCTATCAATTATCGTTTCTAATTATTCGTCTTCTTTATGTTTTCCAAATAGCATCACTGTTGTTTCGGTTATATTTAAAACTTAATTTTGTTCAGTTCAGTTTTAATTTTAGTTACCATTAGTTGTAGGTCTTTACCTGTAACTGTAAGTGGTATCATCCGCAATCATAGTAATATTTTATTCAGTTGATGCAAACATAAAGAACTTTAAAATAGATCAGAACCAGTTTCTCATGATCTATCGTCACAGAACTTTTAGCCAAAGACTTTAAATTCTCAATCTAATTAGAAAATCCTCAGAATATTATTCAATCACTTCAAAGTAATTCCTTTAGAAATAAAATCCTCAAAAACAAAACTCTTGGGTCAGACCTCCCTTGGGAGTTAACCTTGTAACAGGACAGCCTCCTTCAGCTGCTCAAACACCTCATCTCTCTCTCCTCCAAAACTCCCTCACCATGTGACTGTCGTTTAAAAGAAAGACTTTTCATAAAATTAACTAAGTTCTGTGTTCATTTCTCTGCATTTACCCTTTATAATAACAATTCTTCAGGGGTTTGTTCAGTCCAGACTTGTTCCACACTGTCTCTGTAAAACTCAGTTTCAACGCCAGGTGTTCAATAAATAAAACTCCACGTCTCTTCATTTATTCACATTCACCACCATTGAACTTAGTAATAGTTAGTAATGTTAATTTAAAACATGCAAAGATTAAACCTCTTAAAATTTTAATCTTTAGTTTCCAACGATTTCACTCAGTGTCTTCCATAAACACCTCCAAAGTTCAACCAAAAATATAAATATTATTCAATTCTGTTCAAAAGGACAGACTCTTTGTGTTAGTCTGTTCCAACCTTAAATCAGATTCATCAAAAACTTTTTTTCTCTTTAAAATCACTTCAAGCAGTTATTAAACCCAGTGAGCACTTTGTCTTATGCTCTTAAACTTTAAACATTTTTATAGTTTAACACTTTAACTTAAACTTTTCAAATAAACCACCTCCAATCCTGCAAGATTGTTTAGATAGTTTTAACAAGTTTTCAATTCCCCGATTACAAATTTACCTTGCAGTTTAAAACTTTACTGTAAAGATGACTCCTTTTAGCATCTATTATTTAATTTTAGTATATACCTTTATTACAAATTACCATTTCAAAAACCCATTGGTCATTATTTATTCTGTCTTCATTTCAGTTTCTCTACTTACTTAGACAATATTTTTCTCAAACAATACTCAAACCTCAGTTGTCGTTTAGTTTTCTGATTCTAAAAACAACATGGTCGTACCAGAAAAATTAAAGCAACTCCAAATGTAGACTATACTTGTTTCCACAGACCTGTCAGAAGGTCAACCAGTTTTCCTAATTAAGTCTCATAAACTTTATTTAACACCATCAGTGCAATCTGTTTCTGTCACTGACACATTTCTACTTCAACATTTTTCAACATTAAAACGTCTGTTTAATGTAAAGGCTCCCACACTTTCTGTTGAGCTCAAACAAAAACAACGAAAAAACATAGTTCCAAAACCAAAACATTTCTTTTGCTCGGACGTGAGCAAAAAGCAGGGTGCCTCGAAGGCCCCGGTAACTTGTGTTGACATTCCTTGTAACTCCAAACAGGGATTGTTTTTCCACCTTTTCCAACACTTTTGTCAGAACCAAACCAGGGAAATACATACTTGTTCATTTCAAATATTTCTTCTGGAAACATTATTTTATGTTTGAGCTGATGGCCCAAATATCTATAACTTTGTATTATCTTTATAACTTTGCTCTATAATTCAACCTTGAGACGCATTTTTAAATTATTCTGATTACACAGTGACCATTTTTATACAGTGTTTTGAACCACACTGAAATTAAGGACCTCTATTAGTTCTCGTACTAATAGATACATACCATTGTTTTGCAAAATACTAATCAATACTTTTATTTTGGATCCAAGGTTTCGGATCTTTTAACATTTTCACCTCCGTGCTTTGTCTTTGTGTGTGTTTTAAGTGTCACTATGTGTGTGTCATGTGGTGTGTGTACATGACTTAACTCCTGATGTCCGGTCAGTGTTGCTCAGTGTTGCTCCTGCTGTAGCCTGGGTCTGGGCCTCCACACTTCGCTCCGCCCCTCGTCACGCCGCACCCCACCACCTCCAATCCTTGGCTTCGCCTGCTCCGGTGACCATGGGAATTTGTGCATTTTCCTCGGAGAAAACAACATAATCAGTATTCATTTCAGGCTTTGTGTCATTGAGAAAAGCCTCTTTCTTTTGTTCATATTACATTACATTTTCAAAATGTTTTCGGTATCTTACCGCTTCTGTGTCTGAATCGCTGCACATTGGGCAGATTCTTTTAGGCCTTGGTGGAGCGGCTGGCCTGGAAGAGTGTGTCGGGGTTGGACAGTCGTGGGACGGAATGCTGCTGTCGAGGTAGGTGGAGACCCAGAGGCTCACAGGAGGAAACATTTGGAACAAAATATGTGTGTCACAAATCTTTAATCTCCTCTCTGCTGTGTCACACAAACGTAATACAATATCTGTTCTTTAACAGACTATTTATAAACTTTTCTCATAATTCAAAAGCACATTCACCTTCTGTAGATGTCTGTTCCGTGTTTGTTTCTTTATGTATCTCTATCTGTCTGTCCTCCTGTGTCTATGTGTTTGTGTTCCTGACATGTTCAAGGGTCAGTCAAAGGTCCTTCTCTTGTCTGGACCCAGTGTCGGCCTCCTCTCCTGTTCTCAGTGCCCTCTCCTCTGCCACGCCCACCACAGCCCCGCTCCCGGTCTCCATGGCAACCATGGCCAATGGTGCATTTTTCCTCGGAAAAATACATTACATTCACATTAAGGTCAAGTTTCACACAATTTCCAACTTTAATCTACAAATTCCTCTTTTGTCTCTCTCAATAGATACAGTTTAAACTAAATACAGATAAACATTTGTTTGGAATATGTTTATATTACCGTTTGTTTTGCTGCTGTCTTTCTGCAGGAGCAGGTGTGTGGGGGAAGGGCAGAGGAAGTTTGGGGTGCACTGGTTTGAGCGGAGAGGCCGAGACCTAAAAATCTCACAGGACATAAAATAAAAATACAAATGATTAGTGTTTTGAAGTCCATGTGTACCTTCCTTTTAAAAAAAACAAATTTTTCTTTTCACAAAATCGCTTCTCCCCCTTTTTTTTTTCCTCTTCTCTGTTACCCAGGAAGCCTAGAAAAATATCTTCCATAAGCTATTTTTAAGCTATTTTTCTTTCTCGTAATTGTATAATTTTTTTTTTATCACTGAAAACATATGTTTGAATATTTTTGTCTTTGAATTTTAGTGACTGAATTTCAAGGTTAGAAATTTGAATAGATATTATCCAAAGTTTCAAAATGTGTAAATATTAAATAGATATTTTTTCGACCACACAAATTCAACCGTCGAAATTCACAGTGTAAAATATGCAGTAAAAGAAGTTCATGGAACATCCGGAGTACCGAGGAATTGCAATGGATATTGTGTGAGTCGATCTATCCTCTAGCCAATCACGCAGCGATGACCTGGTCACGTTGGTAAACACAGCAATACAGCGCGCGAGCCAGTTGAACAATGGCGGCCAGCAGCAACACTGGGGTAAGTTCATCTTTCGTTATCAAAGTTTATATAGGCTAGCATGCAATATCTGACGTTTTTTAAAACATATGTTACTTCTAATAAATGTTATAAAGCTCAATCACACTAAAGAGACTAGTAGTTAAGTAATCACTAGGGGACAATAGCAGCTATGGAGGATGACCGTGGTAATAACCTACAACAAACATGGCGGGACCTGGCAACTGATGCGCCAAGGGTGCTAAGTTAGATACTGTTTTACTCCTGTTCTGTTGTATTTCTACTGAAGGTCTGTCACATATAGTAGCGATAAACATTTTTGTTATTTCAGAATAACCAAGTTGAAATTGTCCAGTCAGCCAGGCGTTTGCTGGATTTATTGACTGAAAGGCAGCCAAGTACAGCTAGCGGTGAAGCTAACGTGTAGTACACACTTGTGCTTTACGCATTATTTTGAAGTCTGACCATACTAAATGTTTTATCGCTGGATAGGAGGGACCATTCTACTGGACCATCGCTTCAAATGGAAATGACAAGGTACGAAATAATATGGCATATGCCTGCGGTGTGTTTAAACTTTTTTAGCGCATTTCCACTGGGATAGGACCGCGGTTTGGGCTAATGTGCTGGTCCTCAATATGGCCGAGAAGAGGCAAAAACAAAGCTAGTTTACTAGCATAAACTTTCAGCTGTTTCTGTTAGTGTAGTACTGCTTTCTTTTCACAGATCAAACTGCAGTCATTAAAGTGTCATATGTTAAACCAATTTGATATAGACCATTTAAAAGTTTGTAAACAGAATGTCCTAAAGTACAGAATGGGGGCTACTGGAGGCATGGTCATAATACATTTTCATTGGAGAAATTGGCATTATCCACAAACTATTACAAATTGAGATGGTTTTGGCAAATGACAACCACTCTGCTACGTGTAGGTAATTTCAGAGCCTGGTTTGAATCCTTTAATGAATGTACCTCACATTGTATGTTTATTTAATGAGCAAATTAGTATACAGTTAGCAAATTCAAGTTAGTAAAATTCTTAATTTATAGGTTTTAATGTAAGTTCTTACGGCTATGTTGTAAATAGTTTTTTCATTGTCTGTTCAGAATTCTATCCTCACCACAAATGCTAATTTCTTCTATAAACATTTTAAATATGTTTACACATGAACCTGGCTTAAAACCAGAATAAACTGGTCTCAGGAATCTCCTAACAAGCAAAAGTGACAACAGCATGTTTTTGCCCAACCGCCTGTACTGCAACAGTCCAGTGGAAATTTGCCTACCTAATAAAAAAACCTTAAACTTGTATTTAAATTTTTAATCAAAAACTTTTCACCATAGAACATTTCCAGGCATTTTACTAAAGGCCGGGGAAGAATCGCTTTCCAGCAACAAATGTTATCCCAGCCAAAAATCAAGGCACTCGGGTGTCTTTCTATTTGCTACCAAAGCAGTGTGAAAAACTCCAAGTGAGCTTGAGAAAGTGACCCATATGCAGGCTGGGTTGGGTCCAAGGACTGCTCATCTTGATGAAAGCATGACACATGAAGAGGTACTATGCTCTTAAAACAAATATATATATATATATATATATATATATATATATATATATATATTGTGTTATATATTAATGTGTGCAATGCACATTAAATAGGTTTGTTTTGAGATGAAATGTCAATTTTTTTGTACTTTTTCACCTACAGTTATGTGACGCCCTCAAAGTTCTATATCCAAAACTGCAAACAGTAACAGGTGGATGGCTACTTTATAAAGCAGCTGGTAAGCAGAGATTTTTTTTTAACAAGAAGCAATGGTTAGTTTATTTAATATAATTGCAGTAATGTCTATAAAAACTATACTATGCAATCTATGTTTGGCTGCAATTTTTAGAATTTTTAAATAATTTTTAATTTTGACAGGTGGATGGGGAAGCCGTAAACTGTCCCTTGTATCACCTGACGATGCTGGTTATACAGGCAGACTATTGAAGTCTGTTGCTCAAGGGGGTAAAACCTGTTCATAGTCCCTGTCCAAGAAGATCTTAATACAAGTCCACTACAACTAACTGATGGAGCCATCAGCGTATGGCAAAAGCCACATGTCACAAGTGTGGTGTTGCTGTACCTCTGCAGCTTCTAAAGTATCATATTGACTCCTGTTTGATCACTTTGACGGGCCTAAGGAAGACACAGCTCATCTGGTTGAGGAACAATGTATGATTTGTCTGTCCTTACGACAACCTACACTTCTTACTACACCATAATTTAAAACTTAAGAACCTAGTTCATATTTATGTCCTTTCACATAATTATGTTTTACTAAAACATCTTTCTATTTTCCAACAGCTCAGTCCTGTCCTGTTTGTCTGAAAATGTTTAAATCTGATCGGATAGAGCAGCACACATCTACATGTGGTGAAAGGTATCTTTTTATTTTCTAATTTTTAAAGATATTTTATTGGTTGGATTCAATTTCTAGACTGAATGACCCTTTTATACGAAAGAATAATTTTATCAGTGTTGTTTCTATTGTTTCTTTACAGTGTTTTGACATTAAATGAACTGAGCCTGTTGTCATTCTTGCATTTGTTACATATGTGTATAATTTATTTTTTTATATTTTTTTATTTTAGTCAAGTGACACTTGCAGATTATTCCAGCGAAAGGAACAAGCAGTGGTTCCTGGACCATCCATAACTTCAGCGACTACTTCCCCACCAGATATGGCCACCAGATAAGCTAAGTCGTGCCACCAGATAGTCGTGGCCACCAGATACCACCAGATAAGCTAAGTCGTGGCCACCAGATAAGCTAAGTCGTGGCCACCAGATAAGCTAAGCCACCAGATAAGAAGTCGTGCCACCAGATAATTTAAGTCGTGGCCACCAGATAAGCTAAGTCGGCCACCAGATAAACTAAGTCGGCCACCAGATAAGCTAAGTCGTGGCCACCAGATAACTAAGTGGCGCCACCAGATAAGCTAAGTCGCCACCAGATAGCAAGTTGGCCACCAGATAAGCTAAGTCGTGGCCACCAGATAAGCTAAGTCGTGGCCACCAGATAAGCTAAGTCGTGGCCACCAGATAAGCTAAGTCGTGGCCACCAGATAAGCTAAGTCGTGGCCACCAGATAAGCTAAGTCGTGGCCACCAGATAAGCTAAGTCGTGGCCACCAGATAGCTAAGTCGTGGCCACCAGATGCTTGTGGCCACCAGATACGCTAAGTCGTGGCCACCAGATCGCTAAGTCGTGGCCACCAGATACGCTAAGTCGTGGCCACCAGATACGCTAAGTCATTGGCCACCAGATACGCTAAGTCGTGGCCACAAGATACGCTAAGTCGTGGCCACAAGATACGCTAAGTCGTGGCCACAAGATCTAAGTCGTGGCCACAAGATACGTAAGTGGGCCACAAGATACGCTAAGTCGTGGCCACAAGATACGCTAAGTCGTGGCCACAAGATACGCTAAGTCGTGGCCACAAGATACGCTAAGTCGTGGCCACAAGATACGCTAAGTCATTGGCCACAAGATACGCTAAGTCAGTGGCCACAAGATACGCTAAGTCGTGGCCACAAGATACGTAAGTCGTGGCCACAAGATACGCTAAGTCGTGGCCACAAGATAAGCTAAGTTGTGGTCGTGAGGCTACATATCCATGGGCTTTTATATCTCTTCATATTTTATAGCATATATTTATACTTTTTACATGTGTATAGGCTACTTCTTTATTTACCAACTTTGAAAAGCATGTCTGTGTAGCCTACGATAAAACGTCAGCAGAGGCGTTCTAGGTTTAGGTCACGGTGGCAGCCATAAGGCTCATACATACAGCCTCCATCTGGCTGTATGTATGAGCCTTAGGCAGAGTTAGTGTGCTTGCACTCGTGCTAGCGTGAATGCTTTCGGGAGAAAAGCTGCTCCATTGTGCATTCTCCTTTTGTATTCACTTATCTTGAGGCCGACTTAGCTTATCTTGTGGCCACGACTTAGCGTATCTTGAGGCCACGACTTAGCTTATCTTGTGGCCACGACTTAGCTTATCTTGTGGCCACGACTTATCTTTATTAGTGTGACCAGAGGGGCTCCGTAGGTATGTGCTATTCAAAGCGTCTTTTAATTATAGAACAGCCATCAAAGCATTGTTAAGAGAGACATTCAATTTCTTAATCATGCATATTAGATTTATGTATTGAACCATTTGTTTTTACTGTTTCTTATTAGATTGGTCATCTATTAGTGACTTAAGTAAGGCCATATCTCAGTGTGAGGAGTATTATCTCCAAATCCATGCAATGAAGAGTCCGTTAACTCTGTGCATGGACATCAGGAAAGTCCTGCAGAACAGGACATTATATCTTTTAAGCAAACCAATGTGGAATGGGTAGACTTGAAGGTAAAACCAAATAAAAGTTATAGTTGTCAAATAATAATTAAGCCTACTATTAAAATTTTGTTGTACAGGGATACTGCTATTGGACTTGGGGTTTTTCTTCTCAACTTGCATGGAAGAATTAAAGTTTGGATTTCACATTCATTTTGGTATGTATTTTATGCATATATGCCCATGCTGTTTGCTATACAATTAAATTATAATGCATTGCTATTATGAAACATTTAATAAAAATTAATCGTCAAGGATTTAAGCATTTACAGTTCACAAATATTGAAACATCCACACAAATTTAGAAAACCAATTGCTTTCTAACATAATTTTTTCACAGCAAATAGCAGTGTCACTCGGCTTTTGATGGAGAACCAGGTCATTTGGTGCCTGTAGCGTCGCACTTTCTTGTTGAAAGTGACCTGTTCCTTGTGGCAGGAGAATGATGGGTCACTCCTTTCTCCATGGAGGGCCATGCCTTTCAGGACTTAGTCCAGCTTTTGTGCATGTCCTACTTGGTGGCAGTCCTGAAACATCAACTGTCACTCTAGAGGATTGTCCGGACCTCGACATTCGTGACACAATCAAGCTTGTATGTTTCTCTCATATCTCTTAGTTTGAAGATGGAAAAAAAGGGTTAAATCCAAAGCATCTGGACAAGGTTCACCTTCAAACCTACGTCCAGATGCTTTGGCTTTAAACCTTTCTTTTCTTCTAGATGGCCTGGTTGACTGAGACTCTTAACAGACATGTCTTAGTTAGATTTTTCTATATTTTCTTTTTAACTGTAGTTGGTAAAATGTGAATTTTGCTTAAAGTGTTACATAAACTGTATTTTTATTTATATATATATATATATATATATATATATATATATATATATATATATATATATATATATATATATATATATATATATATATATATATATATATATATATATATATATATATATATATATATATATAAAGTTGGAAGGAGAATCCAACCTGTCAGAAAAGGGATGGGACCTTCCTCCTCTGAACAAAAGTAACCTAAAGTGTTTTTGAAAAACTTTTAATTCATGCGATGAGTGAAGTGAGAATAAAAAACTTGAAAACGAAACTACATACATTTTACAACTCTCCACTACAATTATTATGCTTGTCTTTTATTCCTTATTATTGTTATTAGGTGATTGGACGAGTCGTAAGACAGATTAAGCAACTGCGCAGAGGACTAAAAGAAACACCATTGTGGACTTACTGCTTACTCGAAGACCAGACACAGCAGCTATCCTTTTTCCAAAAGAGGGGGCAGAGAACATCTGTCCAGAGGTAATTTTGCTTTCTTATGGTCTTACTTGAAGAAAAAGTTGAAGCAAAGGCGTTTGGACTGGAATGATAATGCTATATCCTTCTCCAGTGCTGTCAGGTGGTTTCGCACTGGCCACTGTGACCTTGCATCTAAGTTGATAGCTTTGTTTACAGACAACTTGTTTCTTATTCACTTCAATTTTATTAATCCCCAAGGAGTTAATCAGTTATTTGGTATCTTCAAATTTGTTGATTAAAACTTCTTCTTCTGTCCTAGACTGATTGTAGAGCAGTCGATCCGTCCTGCTGATTAGATTCTCAGATGTCCACTGGTTTCTTTGTTGTTCATAAGCTGAAAACAAGGGATGGTCTAAGTTGTTCAGTAACCACTGATCTAAAAGCATTAGGTGTCTGTTCCTGAAAACAGTTCTACTGATGAAGTCACAGGCAGTATCTGGTACAGCTGTTGGTGGAATATAAGCCGTAATCCTACGATGACATGCGACTCTCTCGGTATACAACCATCTCAGTCTCACTGCTACAGCTCCACACACTTGTAGCTAATTCTGTAAGTGCGATCCACTGTCGGGATCTTCTTTAGAGCAACTCAGAAATTAAGCCCTTTCCCATGTAGGTAGTTATGGTAGTTTAATGTGTATACATGTATTTTTTATTGTTACCAATTAATTGTGGTTGCAGAAATAACAGCAATTGGCGGCTGGATGTTTTTTCATGTGGCCTTTTGTTGACGCAGATTCTTCTGCAGCGAATCACCTGGCCACAAGCAGATGAAGATGATGATGATGACGACTGGTCAGCAGACATAAAGTTCGCATATCGGGCTATCTCCAAGAGTTCATCACTGGAGGTGAAACTAAGAAATATTTGTCTTCCATAATATTTATGGAAATAAAACATTTTAAAATCTGTTTAATTCATTCTGTAGCAACGCCAACTGAACTGCAAAATCTAGTAAAATTCTGGACAGGCTGGGAGGTCTTGCCAACAAGTTTGTCTGTAGAGGTAGTAACTGGAAACTACATCACAGCCTCAACCTGCTTTGAGATTCTCGCATTCCATCTCACTACAAGGACTATACTTCATTCAAGAGGGACTTGCTTGTTTCCATTTCTTCATGCCACACAGGATTTGGTCTAGTGTGAACATAGTATGATGTTTTATAATGCTGTTTGCTGTTCAAATTACCACTGTAGCACTTGACAGTTGTGCTTCCATAGTTCAATGTTTTACATTGGTTTAATTCAGAGTTCAGTGCCCCACATAAACACTTCTTAATTTTAAGCTACTGGTTTTGGCCTGACATAAATCAAGAGGCAGTATTGAATTAGTTTTCAGGACTGAGAACGGGGCGGAGTTTTCCCCCAGGACTCCTGCACAGCTCACTGTCCATACAGTCATCCTGCTGCTCATTGTGGCTTCTTCTTCTCTCCCGGCTGTGATCGTCACCAGTTCTTGTCACTCCTGCAAGGTCAGGGTTCACAGCATTCAAGATGAACACAACATGCAGCATTAAAATGAGTTTATTTTCTTTAAAACAACATACAATGTACATTAAGCCGGAGCAGAGATGCTTGTATTAGTTTATAGTTTAACTGCTAATTTCCATCTGTAGTCCTTTACTGTACTGATATTTTAAAGAGACAACTCCTCAGATTTATTTACACATAATGATGTATGTTTTGTCTCAAATATCAAACATTCACCACCTTTCCCACATGTTTAAATCTATCTGGAGTTCACTGCTCATTGCCCACACTGGTCTCAAGGTCTGATGGAGAGCTACACCACTGGAGCGTGGCTCGTAATAATTTGTACAGTTAGGATCGATGTTCAAGCACACAAAACAGAACATAACCTTACATCTGTCACATGTGTTTACAGCCCTATGTGTTATGCTCCAGCAGTTTACCACATGTGGGACAGGCCCGTATGGGGGAGAGGCCAGTGACCTTTTCAAACTTGATAACAGGACCGGTTTTCATCATTTGTAATGGCACATTATCCGTGTGTAATTATTATTATTTATTTAGGTTATATTAAATTCGTTTTAAATATGTATTGTTTTCCTGTTGCTGTTGTAGCATCCATTAATGAGTTTTCTTTAAAGTGGGCAACAGGTAACAAAAAAGATAGCCATGTCCCCTGGAACCACATGGTGGCAGCACTTTCACAGCTAAAATAGCGGTGCCACGTTTGAGTTGCAGGATGTGATTATAAAGCTTTCTTCCACTTCTTTCCTCGACTGTAACTGTCAAGTATTAACGGTATATATCTGCTACTTCAACACTTTACATACTGCCTGTGTCATTATAACCAAGTTCACTTTTTAAATATGAATATCCATCACCAGTGTTAGCATACTACAGCGGTGCACGTGCTGGCGTAACCACGTACAGGTGCCGGTTGCTAAGAGCATCTCCTAGCAAGTACGTTCTTGCAAAACTTGCAAACTTCTGGCTGTGAGAAAAAGTGCAAATCTTGAGTTTGATTCGACGATTTCTTCAAAAGGAGACTTTAACTGCGGACATTTCCTACTAAGACTTCTACTGACCACCCACTGACCAGGACTACGAGACCTTTTTGAGAGAAAACGTGAGATTTTAAAATTTCCATGTTCATGTTATTTCCTATGGGCTTTCCCATTAAATCTGCACAGCAACTAGCGTTATATGAACCAATATATTTGAGCAAAATGGTCTTTTGTCGATCTTTCAATGATGTTTCACGGTAAATTTTAACTCAGAATATGTGTATTTTTGTTGTGACTTTGTTTGTTCTTAGAGCCTATCAGAAATAATGTAAAAGTACATTTACACAGACATATTAATGAAAGCAACAAAACGCACAGGAGGCTAACATTTAAATTGAGAGCTGTCTGCAACGTATTTTGATTAATTTCTATATTATACATTTTGTATTTAACCCAGTACCTAATTATAGAAAATGAATTTGTTTTACGTTGATTCATTTCCAAATATAATACAATAGGTTTCAAAAAGTAATTCAGGAGAATCCTGTGTAAACCAGGAACATGTAGAAGCAGAGTTTGTTGAACATATTTGTTAATGAAAATGTACAGTTATGTTTTTGTGTTAGTTTTGTAGCTATTATGAAAAAATAAGATCTATTCATAAAGTAAATCTATCCAGATTGTAATGAGGACAAATGATTATTCATAAATAACTCATAACCACTTTATAACAACACTGTAACCTTTCTGCACATTAAAGTCCTCTGCTATAATTTTAGTAGTTTAGTGAATAATAATGTCTTTGAACGTGGACATATTCTCCTGGTTTGATCTGAGATTGGTCAAAATCACTCTGAGGCTTTATGAGTAAAAGATGGTTTAAGATTAAACAGTGCTGCTTTAAAAGTACTCTCTGTATTGGTACATTGTGCTAGTGTCCATGAAACTATAGAAAATGGCACTAGACAAAAGTACATGGTGGACTTGAATCAGTAACAGTTCCATGTTCAGACATGGATTTAAAAGACCTCAGAGCCTCATGGCTTTGCTTTATTTTGATGAATCACACAATGGCATCACATGATGTGAGGATTTTAACAGATGTATTTCTCTCCACAGATCTCTGTTCACTGATGGCCCAGCGCTTCTCCTGGACGACGAGGCCCGGGTGTCCCGACGTGCTCCTCCTGCACAGGCTGCCCACACTCACTACGCCCCACACACCCCTGTTGCCTCTGCACCTGCCTCCTCCACAGGCCCCTTGAACTCTGCCTTTGTGTCTGTCTCTCCTCAGGAGACACTCTTTTCAAGCTCTTGCTCTTTCTCTGACTCTGACTCTCGCTCCTCTCGCTCCTCTGGCGTCTTTAAGTCTCGTGCTAGATACCTTAGTTCTACCTCCTCATCCTCCTGCTCCTCCTCTCCTCCCTCTCACTCCCTTGCTCTCTCTCGTCCTGCTAAGGTCCGTAAGCTTAGCTCTGGCTCCTTCTCTCGCTGCGCTCGCTCTCTTGCTATCTCTCCTCCTCCTGCTCAGGTCCCTCAGCTGAGCTTCTCTCTGCTCCCAGACTCCTTTGCTCTGGATGTTTCTGTTTCTCCTTCTGAGGCTCGGAAGGCCCCAGCTGCTCCTCGTGAGCCCCTGGTGCCTCCTCCCTGTGCTCCTGCACTAACCCTCTTATCTCCTCTGCTCCCTCCAGGGCACCTCCCTCCCCTGCCACACCTCCCAGACCCCAGGAGCCGGTCCCCTTGTTTCCTGGGCCCAAGCCGGACTGGGTGAAGGAGATGGAAGATTACATGAGGACCGGGCGCTCGAGTGGAAACACTGGAAAAGGTCAGATAAACCACAAAGGCCAATTCAAAAGGAGAAGCACTTTTACTCTTTTTAAGAACTGACCGCTTTCAGTGTTTCTTCTGAGTGAAATCGTGCTGGGACTTAGGTGCAGGACTCAGGGTCATTTCAGGATAAGTATAACATTTGTAAATATTGTATATAGTGTGTTGTGTGAAAAATACAAATGATATGTTCTCCTTAAACAAATGAAACTATAAAAGGTGAGTATTCAGTACCTGGGGTTGATTAACATGTTTTACACTTTCACTTGCTGTTTTTCTTCTGCTTCTCCAAAAGGTGACAGTCTAAAGAGACCCAGCAGTAAACTATAGACAAGGAGCTTGTGCAAAAAGAGGAGCGTAAACAAAGGGCAAAAGTAAAGGAGAGGAAAGAAAGTACAAAGTAAGATGAAAAAGTAACAGAAGTTAAAGTAATCTGACTTTCATGGACAGACAAGAGTAAAGAGTCTAATTCAAGTTAAATAAACTGATTCTCGCAGGAAGAGGCCTAAAAGAGATGAAAAGCAAAGGAAAGAGGATAAGGAAGAAGAAAACAAAGAAAAGATATGTATATTGGATTGTTTTGTTCAAATCTCCAGATCTATTCTCCTGAGACTAAAGCATGTTTTTTTCTTTTCAGGCTTCTTGGAGAGGATTCCTGAGCACACAAAGGTAGACACCACATTATTCAGTTTTAATGTACATCTGTTTAACAAATGTGTGCA
Source organism: Neodontobutis hainanensis (assembly GCA_024349245.1). Classification (NCBI taxonomy): domain Eukaryota; kingdom Metazoa; phylum Chordata; class Actinopteri; order Gobiiformes; family Odontobutidae; genus Neodontobutis; species Neodontobutis hainanensis. Next base: position 74,379 of record JALDNG010000750.1, read on the forward strand.
TGTGTTTAATAGTTTTACTGTCTTCTCTCTCCCTCTCAGCATCACTGAGAGGGAGAGAGAAGAAGCTGGACAAGGTCATCAGGAAGTCCAGCTCTGTCCTGGGCTGTCCTCTGGACTCAGTGCGGTAAGTGGGTGATCTATGCTGGACCATAAGTCCCAGCGCCTGCAGGACGCCCTGTCAGCTCTGGAGAGCAGCTTCAGTGACAGACTGCTCCACCCTCGGTGTGTGAAGGAGAGATTCTGCAGGGCTTTCCTTCCTGCTGCTGTCAGACTCTACAATGAACACTGCTAACACAGAAACTCTTTTCACCAAGCAGTATTTCCACAATCATGTGGAATCTCACCGTGCAATATTTGTAACGTGCAATACCTGTTACACAACCTGCACTATACACTATTTATTCACATTTGTACTGTGCATAGTTTATTTTGTTTTAGCGTCGCTTTAATCAACTTATGTATAGTCTTTTTAGTTTATTTTGTTTCAGCATAGTTTAATCTGACATATGTATAGTCTATTTTATGTTTGATTACCTTGTCTTAGAATATTTTTATTTGAATTTATGTTGTGACCAGGTTGGCTTTATACTTTTGTGATACGCTTTTTTTTTGTTTGCTTTACTCACTCCATTTAGTGTTGGTATCTGGTCTTTGGTTTAATTGGGAGTGTCTTGTAAGCACATTTGGGCCGGGCTTGTGTTTCAAGCATGACACAATAATAAAACCTGATCAGAATCAGAATCAGAAAAACGTTTATTGCCTTTGTCAGTGAACAAGATTCACAAACTAGGAACTTGCTTGGCGATTGTGACAGGTCTACACAGCGGTCTGAGCGATATTGTGGCTATGTCCTTCCTTTATTGCCAGAGACATTGTAATTGTTATTTAGTTCATATGATTGTTCAGAAATGAAACATGAAATATGAATACACTGAGATACATTTTACAGAATAAACTTTCATCATTGATATGCTTCTGTGAGATAATACATGCATTCTGATAATATTACTGAGTGCATTAGTGGAGACAAGCTGTAGCCATAATGGTGAGGGGTTTGGTAAAGAGGAGGGGAAAAGTAAAGAACAAAGTGCCATTTTAAGTAAAGTATAGCATTGGTAGAGCATAAAAGATGAGAACAAAAATAACTGGTGGTATTGGTGCTATTTACTTGTTAATTCTTGCATATATAACAGTTACAGAGCAGAAGGGGTGTCTAGTTCCTGTGCCACACTGGTATGGAGGTCTGTCTGGGGGCCACTCCGGAGTGAGCTTAGGACAAACAAAGCAGAACTCAACTTGAGCAGAGCAGTGCATCTGAATCTGTATTTGCCCTTGAAACAAAAGAAGCCTTTATTTCAGTGTTGGCTGCACCGTCTCCACAGATATGTCTAAAAATGTGAGTACTTTTAAAGTTACACATGTGTTACCAGTACGTGTCATATTAGGTCCTTTTTGTGAAGCGACACAATGAGTCAGGGGTCTGAATGCAAAACTAATTCTGTTTATAGACGTAAGCTCATACCTCCTCCAGTTGGTGGCGCCATGTTTCTGTCAGAGGTTCAGGAGAAGCTGCGTGACCACAGGAGAGTTGTGCTTTTAAGAAGCCGTCACCGTCCTCAGGAGCTGACAAGCTGATAAACATCTTTATAACATTTCTGTTCATGTCCACGCCGCCAAAACAATGCTATTTACAAAAGTGATCCAAGTCATCCTTTCCATTGACTAATGTCAGGGTCCGATCTAAAGGGTCAAAGCTCTTCTCTGGTTGGTCAAAACTCATTCTGAAACAACAGCAGTGTAAGCAGTCTGGTTAGGATAAGGCAGAGCTCATTTCAGCAAACATGACCCACCAACTGTCTGGGACTTTCCTCTGGTTTACAGTAAAACACCTGACTCCACAGAGTTAGATAGTTTAAGTTGATTTTATAATAATAATAATAATAACCCAGCTTTAACCCAGAAAGTTGAAGTAGACTCTAAACTAGTAATAAACCTGGTAAACATTGCTAATGAAAGCAATATATTCTGTGTTATAATTGTCAATAGATCCAGTGCATTGCTAATAAGAATCCCAGCAGGATCCAGCTCTCTACTTCTAATGACACTGAGAGCTATGAGCTCAATGACTTTGAGAACTTGGACCCTCCCCAGTGGAGTTGCTTTTTGTTGTCCAACTATTAACCCTACATACTGTAGGTTACATACATAGTTTTACATAGTTTAGGTCTGTAATAAAAAATCTGCCAGACCAGATGGCTCCTAGATCCTGCCATCTTACTGAGGACTTCTGCTTCCAAACTGACTGCTGCTTGGTGCTCAACTTTATCAACAATCATTATCGCGCTTCACTGTCCCCGCTCTGTGGAAGAAATCTGTAATCATCCCTGTACCCTAAGTATTTTGTCCTGCTGTTCACAACTTAAGGCCAGTAGCTTTGACATCTGTTGTAATGAAATGTTTTGAAAAGATCATTGTGGACATGCTAAAGATCCTGCAACTTGCTCATTTACAAACACGTATAAAACACTTATGTGTTGACTTTTATTCGGCAGTACAACCACAGCTACTGGTCCAGAAATTGACTGATTTGCATGTTAATCATTTTATTATTCAATGGTTTTATTTTTTCTTAACAACAGCAAGTAAAAGTAAATGGTGTTCTCTCTACGGTCAAATACTCTAACACAGGTGTCCACAGGAATGTGTGAGTTCTCCTTTCCTTTTTCACTCTACACAAATGAATGCAGGAGCCGTCTGTGCAACAATCCCATCATTAAGTTCTCTGACGATACAGTGATCTTAAGCCTACTGTATAAAGAGGACTGGTCCTCTGTGGTACATGCATGAGATCCACCATTTAAAGAACTGGTGTGACCACTTCCTGTTTTTAATGTTAAAAAGACAAAGGAGATGTGTTATAAGAATTTTCTATGTCCTTATATTTATCCAGAGAGACACGGAGACAGATTATAATTTAACAAGCAATGGCCAGGTTTTAATCCTTGCAAGGAGAAGCAAAGCAGACACACACAGTAACAAGGGTACAGCGGGAGGTTTGCTTAAAGATGTAAACAGAACATGAGAATTTATACAACACAGTGACGGCCTTGGTGAGAGGCGTTCACAATGGTCCAGGTGCAAAAGTCCCGTGACAAGCCATGTCTCACTCTAGTTATGTCTACTTCATGGATTAGCAGGATGGACATGACATGAATTTGACATGACCTGAAGAGAACTATAAGCCCCAGTAACTCGAAACATTAAAACTAAAATTCTTATAACTGTAAGAAACCCTTTTTCAACTGTTTTGTTTGTTATTTACACTCTCTGCATGATACACTGCACCTAGATTAGTCAACTACATACCTCATCTGTTTAAACCAGTCAGAACCAGTTGGTCAGCCCTGGCTGGACACATAGGTAAACTACTGATTCAAAGTAGGAAGTGTCCCCTCCTGTGAGAGGAGTGGCCAAAGGTTAGGACCTTTTGAGCATTGAGTTGACCAGCAGCACAACACGTGGGCTGACCTCCTGTTAACTACGTGTTGTGACCCAGCGCTGGCTTGTACCTTTTTCTGAGTGGAATTAAACATACAAACTTTACATTGGTTTTATACTTTTTATTAAAGTAATATTAGTTCAAGCGGTCGTACCAAAAGAGCCGGGATAAACTGGTTCTCGGAGTAACATAATAACAATTGAAAAGTCCTGTTGCAATAAATATTGAGAGAGTCAGATCTGTTTTTCTGAGTCAAATGTTGTGAATACATTGACACATTAATTACAGAGAATGTCATTAATATGATTTATTTCTCCGTTTACCTTCGCAGGTCATGGATACGTGGTGTCCTGACAGGAGGTTGTGTCCGCGGATGTGGCTTCTCTTTTACTTCTCTCATTTTTGTCTCTCAACACAAGGCAGGTATCAGTGCCTCAGAGGTTTTATTTCCTTCTCCTGAGTTTAAATGGTAAATGATGTGTGCTGATATTTTCAGGACTGAGAATGGGACAGAGTTTTCCCCAGGACTCCTGCACAGCTCACTGTCCATACAGTCATCCTGCTGCTCATTGTGGCTTCTTCTTCTCTCCGGCTGTGATCGTCACCAGTTCTTGTCGCTCCTGCAAGGTCAGGGTTCACAGCATTCAAGATGAACACAACCTGCAGCATTAAAATGAGTTTATTTTCTTTAAGACAACGTACAATGTTCAATAAGCCGGAGCAGAGATGCTTGTACCAGTTTATAGTTTAACTGCTAATTTCCATCTGTAGTCCTTTATTGTACATGTTTTTGGTGGTGGGGAAACCGGAGTACCTGGAGGAAACCTACGCAGACACAGGGAGAACATGCAAACTCCACACAGAAAGGCCCTGTCCTGGATGGGAATTGAACACAGGACCTTCTTGCTGTTAGGCCTGAGTGCTAACCACTCTGCCACCTCCATAAAACCTGTTTACAGGGCCAGAACTGCTCAATGTGACACATCTACACAAGTATGAATATATATGAACATATATAATAGGGTTTCTAAAGGAAAACGTCTGCTAAAGGACTAAATGTATATAAATGTAAATGTATATTCCACATTTGAACATTGTACAATCAGTTTAATGTATATGTGTTTGAAAAAATAAATATATTATTGTGGAATAATTTTGAGAGAAAACAACAGATGTCGTTTGGTGATTTATTTAAGGAAAAAGGAAAAAAGAATTCAGAGACATCTTTTGCAAAAGGAGGAATGAGCATACTAATCTGTCTGTGTACAGGGTTGTATGAACAGTCCCAATGATAACTAGGCAGGATTAGAATTTATACTGAAATCACAGCAGATAAGAAAATGAAACACTGGCTCTCAGAGAGTGAGCCGTCTAACATGAAAGACAATTTTATCAGTTTGAAAACAGTACACACAGATGGTGCGCATATCATTATGCTAAATAACAACTGTACGGTTGGTGGGAACAGGGACAGCGAGAATCACCTCAACCTTAGCTTGAACTGGACGCACTTGACCTCCCCTCACCCTTTTTCCAAGATAGGTCATTGTTGCTTGCCCAAACTCACATTTTGTCAAGTTAACTGTTAATGTGTACTGTAATGTGCTCCACCCACGAAGACAAACAAACAACCAAATCATCAAGATAGGCTCCACAAAAAGACAATCCAGACAAAATTACACGCATAAGCCTCTGAAATGTTACACATGCCAAAGGCCATAACCGAATACTGAAGGAAGTCATCAGGTGTAACAAAAGCAGATATTACTTTGGCACGTTCAGTTAAAGGGACCTGCCAATATCCTTTTATTAAGTCTAGCTTTGTCACAAACTTGGCAGCACCAACATGATCCACGCAATCCTCCATTTGTGGAAGAGGATAACAGTCAGTCTTTGTTACACCATTAACTTTCCTGAAGTCTGTACAAAAGCGGTCATCACCATTAGCTTTAATCGTCAATAAGCAGGGTGAGCTCCACGCACTACAGCTTCTTTTGGCTATGCCATACTGCAGCATATACTCCACCTGTTTTTTCAGACGGCCACGTTTGTCTGGATTAACCCGATATGGATGCTATTTTATATGCCTTGAATCACCTACATCAATATCATGACTGAGCACATGAGTCTGAGAGGGCACATCAGCAAACAATGACCTATTGGACTGAATTATATTCACCATTTCTTTCTGCTGAGAATCTGAAAGGTGGGACAATAAAACTGACAAACTTTTTAAAGCCTCCGAGTTGGAAAATTTACCCTGAGTCAAAGCCCCGGACCACGAGTCATTTTCAATTTCAGTACCAGCCGCCAAACAAATTCACGGCTCGGAGCGTTCAGCACCGGACAGCTCCCAAAAAGCCTGCATATGAATACGGGTCTCGATGTTCTCAACCCGAGCAACGCTGCAGACTCTTTAGCGTCTGCAATCACCAAATCTGAGTCATTTCGGTCATAATAAGATTTTAACATGTTCACATGGCAAAGGCGTGTGCCACGCCGGCGGTCAGGTGTGAAAATCAAGTAGTCTCTGTCACCCAGTTTCTTTTTCACAACATAACATTACCTCAGGCAGTAAGGGTTGGCAGTAACACATCCAACACCAGCAGTGACAACAATCTCTCTCTGAACGTGGAGAAGACGAAGGAGATTGTTGTTGACTTCAGGAGAGCGCACACTCATCATGTTCCTCTGACCATCAACGGTGCGACTGTGGAGAGAGTAAACAGCACCAAGTTCCTGGGTGTGCACATCGCAGAGGACCTCTCCTGGACTGAAAACACAGCAGAACTGGCCAAGAAATCACAACAGTGTCTCTACTTCCTCTGCAAACTGAGGAGAGCCAGAGCCCCACCCCATCATGTACACCTTCTACTGAGGCACCATCGAGAGCATCCTGTCGAGCTGCATCACTGTGTGGTAGGGCGCCTGCAACGCGCGTCCTGCCGAAAGACTCTGCAATGCAAAGTGAGAGCAGCTGAGAAGATCATTGGTGTCTCTCTTCCCTCCCTCCAGCACATTTACAGAACACGTCTCATCCGCAAAGCCCTCTGCATTGCACGTGACCCCCCCACCCATCACACAGCTTCTCCAGCCTGCTGCCATCAGGGAGGAGAGGACCAGCAGACTGAAGGACAGCTTACTCCACCAGGCTGTCAGGGAGCTGAACTCGCGCCCGAACATTTTCTGCCCCAGGCACCACTGAACTATGACCCCTACCCACACATATATATGATGACATGCACCAGTCACTTTGTGCAGCATTGGTCTGCTCACGACCTCATTCTCCATGGAACTGCCATCATTCCACTACATCATCAGTCAGTTAAATAACTGCTCTTGAGCCCACTTCAATCAGACTTAATAAGCTTTTGTTTTTGCACTAAAAAGTTTTATCTGCACTGTTGCTCACTTCAATGATTTGCACTCTGCCTTTTGCCTTGCACTGCTTTATTTTTCTTTATTTAACTTTATTTTTGATTTTATTATGCCTTTTATAACATTTTCTTAGTGTATAATTTATAATTGTACAGTTGTATCTACATTTTATATTTTGATCTAGATTTTTTAGGCTTTAATGTTATCTGTGTGGGTCTGAGTGTAACGCAATTTCGATTCTCTGTATGTATGTACTGTACCTGTAGAAGAATTGACAATAAAGCAGACTTGAAACTTGAAATAAGGACCACTGTAACAATCCTGTAAACTGGAACCGGAAATCGGTAACAGAACCAAAACCTTTTCACCAGGCAAGAACTCTCCATGTTCAGCCCGCTTATCAAACCACCCTTTCATCTTATTTTCTGCACACTCAAGATTTTCTTTTGCCAGCTCACACGCACGGCAGAGCCTGGACCGAACACACTGACAAAATCCAAAAGATTTTGTTTTGTCTCTCCTGTTAACCACTGATATTTTAAGAGCTTCAATGGCCCACGACCGTGTGCAAAGACTAAGTCACACGGACTAAAGCCTAAAGATTCCTGTAGTGTATTCCTGTCTCTGATAGCAAACATTAACACACATATCCCCTCATCCCAGTCCTTAGCGAACTCCAAACAGTAAGTGCGTAACATAGACTCGGGATGGTAAGCACTGAGCAACAATGTTAAATGCTCAACTGTTTTAACACTTGGGAAAATCCTCGAGACAGGAAATTAGAACCGTGATCTCTCTGGATTATTTTCGGCAAGCCAAACAATGAAAAGAACTTTGTCAAAGCCTTTACAATGGCTGGAGTGGTCATTTTACGCTGGGGAAACACTTCAGGAAACCGAGTAGAAGTACACATGACCGTCAACAGAAATTTATTACCAGACTTTGAGCGAGTAAGAGGACACTCACAATCAACCAAGACCCTCTCAAAAGGCTCACCAACAACTGGGATTGGACACAGAGTAGCCGGAGGTATGGTTTGATTTGGTTTTCTTCCAATCTGACACATGTGACACAATTTGATATAACTAGCCACATCTTTCTTTAAGCCTGGCCAAAAAAAATGCCTCAAAATTCAGTCATAGGTCTTTCTAACAAACAAATGACCAGAAAATGGATTGTCATGGGCTAGAGATAAGATTTGTTTTCGGTACGGCACCGGAACAACAATCTGGGTCACACTCCGCCAATCATCCCAGCAGAAAAATGCCATGATAACCATTTTCGCATGAGAATATGGTCACTCAAAAAGTAACCCTCGACACATTTATATTTTCATCACTCACAATTTGTTCAAACAGCGTTGACAAAGTATTGTCTCTCTTTTGTTCTTTAATTAAATCCAGCCGTGACATAGTGACAGGTTCGGTGTCAATAGTAGAGTCAACTGATGTGATTTTTTTCTTTGCTTTCACACAACGAACCGTCATTAAAGAAAGCCCCACTCAGAAATTTTTCACTTAAGTCAAAATCATCATTAATTAACTCACTTCAGCGCTCTGAAGCAGCGCGTGTAACAGCACAAGAAGTAAACACATCAGGACAGTTTTAGCAAGTTTATCTGGACTGTGGCTGACAATAGGTACAGGTGTTAACTCTGGTGTAATCAGCACTTTACCTCCTGCCAAATCGTTCCCCATTATAACAGAAACTACATTAATTGGCAAACCAGGCCGCACCCCAACGACAGCGTCCCCTCACCATAGGTCTGACTGTAGAACAATTTTATGCAAAAGAACACCGATGTCTTGAAGGTTAAAACCGTGCACAGGGACCTTAGAACCAATAGCGGTTTTGTTACTCAGCTGTAAAACCCCTTCAAGGATAAAAGACTGAGAGTGTCCCTCAATATTTTCACAGGGATTTTACGACTATGTCCAGACAAAGAAACAAAAACATCCATTACAAAAGGCTTAAAGTCAGTGTAATCACAGGCTTCAGCAGGCAAATGCGACTCCTTACCCTGACTCACAGTCTTGATCAAAACTACGGGTTTAACGTTCTTGTTCTTCAGCACTTGACAGTGAGCGATTATATGACCCCTCAGTCTACAATAGAAACAAGTGACAACATTAGCTTCTGTTTCCACATTACCAGACATAATTTACGTCACATGCTCAGAGGACAGACACGCCTTTTTCTCAATGTCTCTAGCATTACCATTAGCTCGCTCATTTTTTTCAAAACCAAAACCAAATGGGCGTTCCAAAAAGACAGACTTGTGCGTTAAGACATATTCATCAACCAAAATAGCGGCTTTAGATACATCAGCAACTTAGTTTTTGTTTAAATATGTAGTTACTCTATCAGAAAGACTGTTCTTAAATTAAAAACAGACTTAGACCCGAGGACCAACACCAAGCTCTAATTCGAGCATGCAAATCTGTGTCTGTTGCTCCAATTTCTTTGTCTCCAACATATTAATATATTGGAGCTCCTTTTCCTTTAAAGCAAGGCGCTCTAATTCAACTTCTAGCTCTTTTAATCTAACTGCTTCATCTGCCGTACTACTAGAGTAAGACGTTCTAAGACCTTTAGGTTTGGTGTGTATCAGTGTCAACGCCCCACGCTCTACCAAAGCATTATAAAGTTGAGTCTTTACCGTAGCTTTCTTTGCTTGCTTTGTGACAACAATGTCATCATGTTCAGCAACTAGCAAGAGATCATCTTTTTGACACCGATGCAAAACCTCCAAAGTGGGAGCAGAAAGAAACTCATCCAGATTATACTCCATGTTTAAACCCAGAATCAGGCCAGCCACAAGACAAAAGGCTAACACACAACAAACAAAGCTACTCACAAAAAATACACACCTGCCAGTCCTACCTGAATTACTCCATTAACTCACAAGACAGAAAGTCTACTTTAACAGGCCCCAAATATGTTACGATCCCCGCTAAACAAAAGGGACCTGAACATAAAGTCAAACCACACAAAGTGTAAGGCAACACAAATCAACAATTTAATAATTAAACAGAGGGTTTGGGACAAACCAAAAGCCATACACAATTAAAGCTCCAACTGTCTATTTAAAATAAGAATCAAGGGAGAACAAAAAGGCAGAGATGGGTCGGCCAAAATGAACAAAAGAGGGCAACAAGCCGAGTCAGCCGCCATTGGACCGTCGCACCAGCGTGCCTCCTCTGTCCCTGCCCAACAAATCCTAACCCTTAAAGTAAAACAACAAACCGTTAAAACAGGACCACCTCGCCCATCACCTAAAAGAACTAACTGAAAACATAAAAGAGGAGCTGAACGCCTAAGCTGCCCCTGGCATCGACAGCAGCACAACCAGGAGGCGGAGCTTAGCCGAAACACGGAGCGAAGCAGAGAGCGAGAAGCCGGCCTCAACATCCTCCTTATAAAGGGTAGCAGCCAATCAGGAGCCCAGATCAGACACACCCCCACTCCTCCTGCAGGTGGAACACACAGACATTTACATGCATTTGTAACAGAGTCCTTTGTGCTCAAGTCCGAGGCAAGTCTCGAGTCCTTGTGTTTGAGAATAAAGGAGTCCAAGTTTGAGTCAGAGCAATAAAAAATTAAGTCCAAGTCCGAGTCGAGGCACAAAACTGATCTTGATGACTACTCCATCTCTGCCCACAACACCAATGCCCTGCACAAGAAGGGCCAGAGTCGTCTCCTCCTTCTGAGGGCAGGGCCGTTTGAAGGAATTTGGGGCCCCAAGCAAAATGGACATGGAGCGCCCCACACACACACACACACACACACACGCAAAGCCTACAGGAACCACAGCATAGCCATACAGTTTAAGTTCACCCACACTTTATATATATATATATAAAAAGGTTCACAGTGCAAATACTGCTGTTGCATATACTCTACATAAATAAAAATGTTTACAATGCAAATACTGCTTGAAAAAATATTTGAAATTTTAGCATTTTCAACCATTGAACATTTGCAAAAACACCACTGTACCCTTAAATCAAATATACATTAAAAAGTGCACAATAACTATACAACAACGCTATAATGACAGTGCTTGTGGTACCTTGAGCTGTAGAGCAAACCTCAGTGTTGGGAAGTGGTGCAGACTCAATTTCTGTTCTGGATGCAGTGTCTTCCACTGTGAGAGATGGTATTGATGGTGTAGCTGGGGAAAAATAATGTTTTTATTAATATAATCCATATGATCAGGTACAGAATGCATCAGTGAGTGTCTGACACCTAGAAATTTGACAAGCACTACTGTTTATTAAAAATTCTAAACTGTCCATGGGCAAAAGTGACTGGTATTTACAGTTTGGTGGGAATTCAATAGTGATTTGCACTGTTTTTCTGATAATATGACAGCACACTTATCAATTTAAACTCTGGGCTGTGCAAGATATCAACTATAATTATAGAGCTTGTGGTACCTTGTGCTATAGAGGAAACAATCAGCACTAAGAAGTGATGCATCTGTTGATGTTGATGTTGAAGTTGATGGTGTAGCTGTGAAAATAATTGAAAAAATATCTAAAATTACCGGTGGAGTACGTTTTACCATTTCACTGTTAGCATATTGAAAGAGGTCACTATTAACAGCTCAGTGAGAGAAATTCACTCTACCTTCATCAGTGGAGGTATCCTTAGGAAGAGCCTATTACTTATTATAAAGTTTACCGTTAGCAATGCTAGCATTTCCATATTTTGGTATTAGAAGGGATGCAGGCAGCTGCTTACCATTGCTTAAAAATATCCCAAGCTAATGTTTGATGCACGGAATTTATTGTGTGGTTTTCCTTTCCTAACACCCATTTGGTAAATAGATTATCACGGTGGAAAAGTATAGCATGCGATTTGCTATGACACTTTCATCAAAACCTATTACAAAGCTACAGCAATGTCATGTCATTAAATACAATAAACAGTGATTCTGGAACAGATCTGAGTCTTCTTTATACCGTAAAAATACATATTACAGTAACCATATTCTGTCCAAATCGAAAAAAAAGTTGCACTAACTGTTCGTTAAAGCAGCATTTGCCGTCAGGCAGATAACGTTAGCTAACATACACATATTTTTGCTAGCCTAACCTGCTGCATAATTACACCATTTGTACAAGACTGACAAGTAGAGCTATTTTATCCAGTGTAATTTATCACTTACCACTATCTTGTTTTTTTCTTATCCTCCTCTTCCTTTCTCTTCTTTCTCTTCTGGCTTCCTGAAGCATAATTCTTCTTCATGACTGCCGAGGAGGTTTTGTATTTTGCCGGCTGCTGCAAACCTGATCTCTCCAGCCGGGCTGCAGAGATCACGTTGGCAGGCGGTTAAGAAATAAATATTCTTAACCGGTCGTTGTCCTGGGGCCCCAGACCAGCTCGGGGCCCCAAGCAATTGCTTGGTTTGCTTGCCTTGTCGCGACGGGCCTGTCTGAGGGACAACATGAAAATAGCTAAAGTCATCCCAATCTAAAAATGTAATTATATAAAATATCAAAACAATCCATCAATATGGCTTACAAGCAAATCGAATCACAGAAATGGCTGTAATTGAGCTGGTTGAAAAAATAACATCTACAATAAAAAATAAAAATCCCATAAATGGAATTTTCATAGACTTGAAGAAAGCCTTCGACACCATTGATCACAAAGTTCTGTTAAGAAAACCTGAAAGATATGGCATCAGGGGCATTGTATAAAGATGGATTGGTGACATTTTATTCTAAATAAAAGAGATTATTTTCACCCAACAAACAAGCTGCTCATAAACTCTAACTTACTGAAAGGTAATCACTTAGTCAAATTTAAAATAGCAAAAATAATGTTTAAAATAAGACAGAACCTGTTTTAGATGAACTCTGCTCCTGACGAACACTCGTGTTCAGTAAACTCAGATCACAACCAACGTCAAACAGACATGTCTGTCTGTTCAGAAAGTTAACCTGTGGAATAGTCTAGAACTAAAACACCTATAAATAGCTTCAAGAAATGACTTAAAAAGAAACAGATCTCACAATTTAAAGTTCTTTGTTCTTTCTTCTTTCTGTTAAAATAATTCAGTGTTAGTTGTTTTTGTGTTATATTTGTGAAAAATAAACTAGTAAGCTATGATGCAGGAAGGGGCTTCTTAGAATGAAGCATTTGTAGTTGGTGTAGAACCTAATTTAACCTAATATGCTTGGACTAGAGTAACCAGAGCACCAGTACACAGACTCACGCTCTGGAATGGGCTTGAGTCTTTTCCCCTCCCTCCATATGTGCACCCTGAACTTAGATGAGCATTGAGCTGGCTCACGATGGCTTACTGACTCTGAAGATTTCCTGGTGGCGTCTCTCACTCTCCTCAAGCTGCAGCTGGATCTTGATGTACTCAGTGTCACCAGCACCAGGTTCTTGTCATAGTTCTTCTCCAGTGCATCCAGTGTGCCCAACATGGCTGTTATCTGAAATAAACATTTAAATGATCAAATGGCCATTGCCAATTTAATTGAATCAGACCCTTATTTACTGCGTGACAGCTGGCCGTATACTTACCTCTACATGCAAAGACTTGAAGACATTGGTGCAGGTTTGATTGAAAGCTGCAGGTCTTGAATCAAGGCCTAGACTTGTTTAATCTCCATCTTGATCCCCTCTAAGTCTGCTTCATTGTAGGCATCTGGAAGCTTCTAGTTCTTCAATTTTACCATCTTCACTATCTTGTCTGCATATGATTTTGGTCTAATACTCTTCAAACTGAAATGTGTCATAAAATACTGCAAAATGCTCTCTATACAGGCTTACAAAATATGTGCACACCTTCCCCATTTCAAGCTCCAATCTGTAGGAGATCTCCGCCGTTTCCTCGACCACCACCAGGTCTTTGATGGGGAAAGGTAGAACTGGGAAGGAATGCATCACAGGTACAACTTCCACTACTTCCTGTCTCATTCCTCCTAGCCCCCTCACTCCACATGCATACACACTAAGGGCGCATATGGGCACATGAAAATATGAGCACATTAAATTACAGGTGCTGGACATATAATTAGAAAATCATCAAAATGTTGATTTATTTCACTAATTCCATTCAAAAGTGAAACTTGTATATTATATTTATTCATTAAACACTTTTCTTTAACCAAGGAAAATACCAAATTCAGTATCTCAGAAAATTTAAATATTGTGAAAAGGTTCAATATTGAAGAGCCCTGGTGCCACACTCTAATCAGCTAATAAACTCAAAAAAGTGAACAAGCAATAGTGATAACCTGGAGAGGATTGTGACACAAAACCCATTCAAAAACGTGAGGGAGATTCAGAAAGAGTGGACTGCAGCTGGAGTCAGTGCTTCAAGAACCACTGCGCACAGACGTATTCAAGACATGGGTTTCAGCTTCGCTTTCCTTGTGTCAAGCCACTCTTGAACAACAGACAGCTTCAGAAGCATCTCGCCTGGGACTGCTGCTGAGTGGTCCAAAGTTATGTTCTCTGACAAAGTAAATTTTGCATTTCCTTTGGAAATCAGAGTCCCAGAGTCTGGAGGAAGAGAGGAGAGACACACAATCCACGTTGCTTGAAGTCCAGTGTAAAGTTTCCACAGTCAGTGATGCTTTGGAGCCATGTCATCTGCTGGTGTTGGTCCACTGTGTTTTCTGAGGTACAAGGTCAACGCAGCCATATTCCAGGAGGTTTTAGAGCACTTCATGCTTCTGGCTGCTGACCAACTTTTTGAGATGCAGATTTCTCGGCACCTGCACCAAGTGCCAAAGCAACCAGTACCTGGTTTAAGGACCATGGTATCCCTGTTCTAACTTGGCCAGCAAACTCGCCTCACCTTAACCCCAGAGAGAAGGGTATTGTGAAAAGGATGAGGCAATATGCAGAAGAGCTGAAGGCCACTATCAGAGCAACCTAAACAGTGCCACAGACTGATCGACTCCATGCCACGCCGCATTGCTGCAGTAATTCAGGCAAAAGAGCCCTAACTAAGTATTGAGTGCTATACATGATCATACTTTTCATGTTCATACTTTTCAGTTTGCCAAGATTTCTAAACATCTTTCCTTTGTATTGGTCATAAGTAATATTCAAATTTTCTGAATTTGGGATTTTATTATAATCATCAACATTTAAATTAATACACTTTTGAAATATATCAGTCTGTGTGTAATGAATAATATACAAGTTCCACTTTTTAATGGAATTAGTAAAATAAATCAACTTTTTAAGGATTTTCTAAATTATATGACCAGCACCTGTATAAACTGTGTTATCCCAAAAATAAAGCTTTGAGAAAGAGAAACCACGGAACCAGCGTTTTGCCTCTTTTCTTCACACATTAGTTTTGTCCAGTCTTTTCACTAGAACAAATGTTAAGAGGCAAACGAGGTTAGTTTGGCTAAAAGAGTCAACAGGTTTGTTAAAAGGACTACTGATGGTGCGTTGTTGCACAGCTTTTGACCGTCTATTGACCCTCTTGGATGGAGTAAAAGTCAGTGCTTGATTCAAGCTTTTTTGGCTAAAATAAAATAAAAACCCACAGTGTTGAGCCCAGGGCCAGGTTACGGCTTGACCTCCTCGTTCCTAGAAGGAGTTACATGTGAAGAAAATGTAATGTTTTTTTTTAAGGAGAACCAGGGGCTGTACCGGGCCCGTGTAGCCCGGACTGAGAGGCCAGAGGCTGGGGAGAGTAGCAGAGGCGGTGCAGCCTGGTGCTGGAGGTCTTACCTCGGGCCAGGCTCCAGCTCTGAGTCCTTCATTGGCCCAGGGGCACAAACACAATCATTGTTGTGTGCAATAATCTTCAGTCTCGGGCTTCTCGACAAGCCCCATAGACAGATGCAAAGCCAGGAAAGCCTTCATTTCAGATACACATACAATGTACCGCTTATAAAACCTGGACTGTGGCTTCAGCTGTTTTGAGGATAAAACCCGATCAGCATAACGGTTAGTCTTTAATTGTAACAAGGTTCCAAAAATTGTGTGTGCCAGTGAGTTCATCAAAAGGCTTTATCCACTCCTGATGAACTTCCAGTCCTCATCTTCAGTGATTGGCCCGTAGCTATAATCTCTTCCTCGGCCTCTCCTGGGCCTCCGCCTCTCACCCACATTTCTCTTCTCCCAAACCTGACTCCTCTCCTCTCCGTCCTCCTGTGTTAGAAACTGAAACAGCAGCACGGCCGGAAAAACCCTCAGCTCCACTGGCACCTTCACTCTGGCTGCTATCCTCACTCTCCCTTATTTCATAACAATAACAAGAATAATACAGTTTATTTATATAGCACATTTCAAATGACAAGCATAGACTCAATATAACTAAGACTTACTTGTCAGAAAGTAAATGTTCTCCCCTGGAGTCAGAGTCTGCAGCAGACGGAACAACGGCTTGGCGCTCATGTTCTCGTCTCACAATTTCTACTCTCACCAACGTAGAGCTCTCACCGACTGCATTCTCCCCACCTGCCACAACGTGTCAAAGGCTTATGTACTAAATCTGAAAATTAAAATGAGCTAAACACAACTTATCTTAATTTTACACCTGACCTATTCAAAAACACAAAGGTTTTTATTTATTTATTGAAATTCACACCTGTATCTTCAAATGCTTATTATTGTAC